>MU090086.1:0-41779 GCA_014858505.1 Corymbia citriodora subsp. variegata
AATATCACAAATTTTGACTTTATTTCCTCGCAGGTCTTTCAGTTAATATCATTCATCTTCTGGCGTTATTTTATGGGAAGTTCGGTCAAAGTTGCAGCTAATTGAGCAGCCCAGTCCAGCGCCATCGTGAAGCATTGTCAATCCACGATTCTCGCGATCTGCCGCCATCGAGGCCAAATTGTTGCTGCTCAGACGGCTACGTCGATCTGCTATGACCTCTCTCCCTCGAGGTCCTTCTTGTTCGTGCTGATTAGAGGAGGCCCGCATCATGACAACAAAAGTTGCCCGTGATTTCGCACCGAGAAAAACTGCAATACTCCATCCCGTGATCAACGACGACTGCGAGAATTGATCGAGCCGAACATCTTTAGCGGCTGTGGAATAGGGTTAGGTGCTGTCATTAGTAATTGAAAACCGTCTCGGATCGTTTGTGAGAATCAGAGAAAGACCATCAAGGTAATTTCCTAATCCGTTCGCTTATCTGAATATAAAGTTGCCTAATTAGCAATATGTGATTTCCTTTGAGATATTTGGCATATTCCCATTGAGTGAGGTCGTTGTGTCGTGATAAAAATCTCAATAATCAAAAATATTGAGCCGCGAGACGTCGGATCAGGTTTTTGATTGTTTTGATTTTCTATCTTGGGTGGCGGAAAATTGCGTGCTTTACATGATTCGGTTGCATTACGTGCTGATATGCCTTTGCTTGAATTGATTTGGCTTATTAAAGAAAACCCAAAAAAAATATAGTTGAGTTAGATCTGATTCTTATTAGAATATTTTCTTTTAGGATAGTTTTCATGTTTACACGTAGGTTTTTTTTTATTTCGAATTTTGATTATAAAAAAAATAAAAATTGCCATGTTCATGTTATATAGAATTAGGTCATCTTCCATGTGTCATCTAGTCATTGCATGTTTAGGGTCATTTGAATGCGTGACATACTAGGGTAGTTGCATTAAATATTTTCTAGCATTATATTACGTTAAATAATTAATGTCGCGTGACACATAGTTTGCATATTAAGTTGCACATTGCATGCTAGTAAATTTAGACACTTTCGTACGTCATTACATGCATTGCACGTTAGTCTTAGGCCTCATTAAATAAGAGAAAATCCAAAATTCGAGTGATTGCGTATTAATTAGAAATCACTTTTAAGTTGATGTGATTTTCTAACTAATATTGTAGATGCTTTCGTTGCTTCGAGGTAAGTATTTCTTCTTTATGCTTGCAATTTATTTATTACTTTGCTTTATTGAGTGTTAAATAATGATTGCGCACTCGCATGATCACATTGCATGTTAGGGATTAAATTAAAATCAATCTAAATTGCCTGCAAATCATTTTTTTAAATAAAAGAGAAAAGGTACCGAAAGGGCGTTAGAAATCTAACGTAATCAAGTCCCCGATCCCATAGTTTCTGGTTCGTAGGAGTAAAGTAACTCTCCCGCTACTTTACTTGGGTTTCTAATCGACCCACCAAAAATAGATTAGTGGCGACTCCTAAGTAAAAATCATTGGCATGTTAAAAAAAACTTAAATCCTAAGTCGCGAATTGGTATGGGCTTGGGAGAGCCCGAACTAAGTTTAGGCTTAGTAATCCATTAGCCAAACCCTAGGTGGTGCACCCGAGGTGAGGTCGCGACAAGTTCCCAGTCGAAAATCTCGAACAGCGGGCAGCCAGATAGGCCCGTACGGACATCCGGAGGCCGGGCCCCACTCGCCCAGCCCTGAGAGGCCCTAAGTCGAGCAAAAAAGTTGTCTATGTTGTAAATTTCGACGCGGGTCACCTACCGGCGGTACGCCAGTCGTCTCGGGAAAGTCGCTGCCCTGTCCTGGCGGGTCGCGAGCGGAACGGCCCCAACAGCACGTCGGACCGGTTATTCCGGCTGTCCAGAAGTGGGAAACAGGCCAAAAGACCACCCTAGAATGGTCCCAAAATGCCTAGAGAACTCGCCGGGTTGACCCGTCAGCGGCATCTGGCGTGGATTTTGTGGTTCGGGTCCAGTTCCCGGTCGAAAATCTCGAACAGCGGGCAGCCAAATAGGCTCGTACGGACATCCGGAGGCCGAGCCCCACTCGCCCAGCCCTGAGAGGCCCTAAACCGAGCAAAAAAGTTGTCTATTTTGTAAATTTCTACGCGGGTCACCTACCGGCGGTACGCCAGTAGCCCCGGGAACGTCGCTGCCCTGTCTTGGAGGGTCGCGAGCGGAACGGCCCCAACAACACGCCGGACCGGTGATTCCGGCTGGCCAAAAGTGGGAAACAGGCCAAAAGACCACCCTAGAATGGTCCCAAAATGCCCAGAGAACTTGCCGGCTTGACCCGTCCGCGGGATCTGGCGGGAATTTTGCGGTTTGGGTCCAGTTCCCGGTCGAAAATCTCGAACAGCGGGCAGCCAGAAAGGCCCGTACGGACATCCAGAGGCCGAGCCCCGTTCGCCCAGACCTGAGAGGCCCTAAATCGAGCAAAAAAGTTTTCTATGTTGTAAATTTCGACGCGGGTCACCTACCGGCGGTACGCCAGCAGCCCCGGGAACGTCGCTGCCCTGTCCTGGAGGGTCGCGAGCGGAACGGCCCCAACAACACGCCGGACCGGTGATTCCGGCTGCCCAGAAGTGGGAAACAGGCTAAAAGACCACCCCAGAATGGTCCCAAAATGCCCAGAGAACTCGCCATCTTGACCCGTCCGCGGCATCTGGCAGGGATTTTGCGGTTTGGGTCCAGTTCTCTGTCGAAAATCTCGAACAACGGGCAGCCAGATAGGCCCATACGGACATCCGGAGGCCGAGCCCCACTCGCCCAGCCCTGAGAGGCCCTTAACCGAGCAAAAAAGTTGTCTATGTAGTAAATTTCGACGCGGGTCACCTACCGGCGGGACTCCACCAGCCCCAGGAACGTCGGTGCCCTGTCCTGGCTGGTCGCGAGCGGAACGGCCCCAACGGCACGCCGGACCGGTGATTCCGGCTGCCCAGAAGTGGGAAACAGGCCATAAGACCACCCTAGAATGGTCCCAAAATGGCTAGAGAACTCGCCGGCTTGACCCGTCTGCGGCATCTAGCGGGGATTTTGCGGTTTGGGTCCAGTTCCTGGTCGAAAATCTCGAACAACGGGCAGCCAGATAGGCCCGTTCGGACATCCGGAGGCCGGGCCCCACTCGCCCAGCCCTGAGTGGCCCTAAACCGAGCAAAAAAGTTGTCTATGTTGTAAATTTCGATGCGGGTCACCTACCGGCGGCACGCCAGCCGCCCTGGGAACGTCGCTGCCCTGTCCTGGCGAGTATCGAGTGGAACGGCCCCAACGGCACGCCGGACCGGTGATTCCGGCTGCCTAGAAGTGGGAAACAGGCCAAAAGACCACCCCAGAATGGTCCCAAAATGCCCAGAGAACTCGCCATCTTGACCTGTCCGTAGCATCTGGCGGGGATTTTGCTGTTGGGACCAGTTCTCGGTCGAAAATCTCGAACAGCGGGCAGGCAGATAGTCCCGTACGGACATCCGGAGGCCGAGCCCCACTCGCCTAGACCTGAGAGGCCCTAAATCGAGCAAAAATGTTTTCTATGTTGCAAAATTTCGACGCGGGTCACCTACCGGCGGCACGCCAGCCGTCCCGGGAACTTCGCTGCCTTGTCCTGGCAAGTCGCGAGCGGAACGGCCCCAACAGCACGCCGGACCGGTGATTCCGGCTGCCCAGAAGTGGGAAACAGGCCAAAAGACCACCCCGGAATGGTCCCAAAATGCCCAGAGAACTCGCCAGCTTGATCCGTCCGCGGCATCTGGCGAGGATTTTGCGGTTTGGGTCCAGTTCCCGGTCAAAAATCTCGAACAGCGGGCAGCCAAATAGGCCCGTACGGACATCCGGAGGCCGAGCCCCACTCGCCTAGACCTGAGAGGCCCTAAATCGAGCAAAAAAGTTTTCTATGTTGTAAATTTTGACGCGGGTCACCTACCGGCGGTATGCCAGCCGCCCCGGGAACGTCGCTGCCCTGTCCTGGCGGGTATCGAGCGGAACGGCCCCAACAGCACGCCGGACCGGTGATTCCGGCTGCCCAGAAGTGGGAAAAAGGGGAAAAGACCACCCCAGAATGGTCCCAAAATGCCCAGAGAACTCGCCGGCTTGACCCGTCCGCGGCATCTGGCGGGGATTTTGCGATTTGGGTCCAGTTCCCGGTCGAAAATCTCGAACAGCGGGCAGCCAGATAGGCCCGTACGGACATCCGGAGGCCGAGCCCCACTCACCTAGCCCTAAGAGGCCCTAAACCGAGCAAGAAAATTGTCTATGTTGTATATTTCGACGCGGGTCACCTACCGGCGGCACGCAAGCCGCCCCGGGAACGTCGCTGCCTTGTCCTGGCGTGTCGCGAGCGGAACGGCCCCAACAGCACGCCGGACCGGTTATTTCGGCTGCCCAGAAGTGGGTAACAGGCCAAACGACCACCCCAGAATGGTCCCAAAATGCCCAGAGAACTCGCCGGCTTGACCCTTCCGCGGCATGTGGCGGGGATTTTACGGTTTGGGTCCAGTGCACGGTCGAAAATCTCGAACAGCGGGCAGCCAGATAGGCCCGTATGGACATCCGCTGGCCGAGCCCCACTCGCCCAGCCCTGAGAGGCCCTAAACCGAGCAAGAAAGTTGTCTCTGTTGTAAATTTCGACGCGGGTCACCTACCGGCGTCACGCCAGCCGCCCCGGGAACGTCGGTGCCCTGTACTGCCGGGTCGCGAGCGGAACGGCCCCAACAGCACGTCGGACCGGTGATTTCGGCTGCCCAGAAGTGGGAAACAGGCCAAAAGACCACCCCAGAATGGTCCCAAAATGCCCAGAGAACTCGCCGGCTTGACCCGTCCGCGGCATATGGCGGGGATTTAGCGGTTTGGGTGCAGTTCCCTGTCGAAAATCTCGAACAGCAGGCAGCCAGATAGGCCCGTACAGACATCCGGAGGCCGAGCCGCAGTCGCCCAACCCTGAGAGGCCCTAAACCGAGCAAGAAAGTTGTCTATGTTGTAATCTTCGACGCGGGTCACCTACCGGCGGCACGCAAGCCGCCACGGGAACGTCGCTGCCCTGTCCTGGCGTGTCGCGAGCGGAACGGCCCGAACAGCACGCCGGACCGGTGATTTCGACTGCCCAGAATTGGGAAACAGGCCAAACGACCACCCCAGAATGGTCCCAAAATGCCCAGAGAACTCACCGGCTTGACCCGTCCGCGGCATCTGGCGGGGATTTTGCGGTTTGGGTCCGGTTCCCGATCGAAAATCTCAAAAAGCGGGCAGCCAGATAGGCCCGTACGGACATTCGGAGGCCGAGCCCCACTCGCCCAGCCCTAAGAGGCCCTAAACTGAGCAAGAATGTTGACTATGTTGTAATCTTCGACGTGGGTCACCTACCGGCAGCACGCCAGCCGCCCCGGGAACGTCGCTGCCCTATCCTGGCGGGTCGCGAGAGGAACGGCCCCAACAGCACACCGGACCGGTGATTTCGGCTGCCCAGAAGTGGGAAACAGGCCAACCGACCACCCCAGAATGGTCCCAAAATGCCCACAGAACTCGCCGACTTGACCCGTCCGTGGCATTTGGCGGGGATTTTGTTGTTTGGCTCATGTTCCCGGTCGAAAATCTCGAACAACGGGCAGCCAGATAGGCCCGTACGGACATCCGGAGGCCGGGCCCCACTCGCCCAGCCCTGAGAGGCCCTAAACCGAGCAAAAAAGTTGTCTATGTTGTAAATTTCAACGCGGGTCACCTACCGGCGGCACGCCAGCCGCCCCGGGAACGTCGCTGCCCAATCCTGGCGGGTCGCGAGTGGAACGGCCCCAACAGCACGGCGGACCGGTGATTCCGACTGCCCAGAAGTGGGAAACAGGCCAAAAGACCACCCCAGAATGGTCCCAAAATGCCCACAGAACTCGCCGGCATGACCCGTCCGCGGCATTTGGCGGGGATTTTGCTGTTTGGCTCATGTTCCCGGTCGAAAATCTCGAACAACGGGCAGCAAGAAAGGCCCGTACGGACATCCGGAGGCCGGGCCCGACTCGCCCAGCACTGAGAGGCCCTAAACTGAGCAAAAAAGTTGTCTATGTTGTAAATTTAGACGCGGGTCACCTACCGGCGGCACGCCAGCCGCCCCGGGAACGTCGCTGCCCTGTCCTGGCGGGTCGCGAGCGGAACAGCCCCAACAGCACGCCGGACCGGTGATTGCGGCTGCCCAGAAGTGGGAAACAGGCCAAAAGACCACCCCAGAATGGTGCCAAAATGCCTAGAGAACTCGCCGACTTGACCCGTCCGCGGCATTTGGCTGGGATTTTGAGGTTTGGGTCATGTTCCCGGTCGAAAATCTCGAACAACGGGCAGCAAGAAAGGCCCTTACGGACATCTGGATGCCGGGCCCCACTCGCCCAGCCCTGAGAGGCCCTAAACCGAGCAAAAAAGTTGTCTATGTTGTAAATTTCGACGCGGGTCACCTACCGGCGGCACGCCAGCCGCCCCGGGAACGTCGCTGCCCTGTCCTGGCGGGTCGCGAGCGGAAGGGCCCCAACAGCACGCCGGACCGGTGATTGCGGCTGCCCAGAAGTGGGAAACAGGCCAAAAGACCACCCCAGAATGATCCCAAAATACCCAGAGAACTCGCCAGCTTGACCCGTCCGCGGCATTTGGCGGGGATTTTGCGATTTGGGTCCAGTTCCCGGTCGAAAATCTCGAACAGCGGGCAGCCGGATAGGCCCGTCCGGACATCCGGAGGCCGGGCCCCACTCGCCCAACCCTGAGAGGCCCTAAACCGAGCAAAAAAGTTGTCTATGTTGTAAATTTCGACGCGGGTCACCTACCGGCGGCACGCCAGCCGCCCCGGTAACGTCGCTGACCTGTCCTGGCGGGTCGCGAGCGGAAGAGCCCCAACAGCACGCCGGACCGGTGATTGCGGCTGCCCAGAAGTGGGAAACAGGCCAAAAGACCACCCCATAATGGTCCCAAAAAGCCAAGAGAACTCGCCGGCTTGACCCGTCCGCGACATTTGGAGCGGATTTTGCGGTTTGGGTCCAGTTCCCGGTCGAAAATCTCGAACAGCGGGCAGCCAGATAGGCCCGTACGGACATCCGGAGGCCGGGCCCCACTCGCCCAGCCCTGAGAGGCCCTAAACCGAGCAAAAAAGTTGTCTATGTTGTAAATTTCGACGCGGGTCACAACCGGCGGCACGCTAGCCGCCCCGGGAACGTCGCTGCCCTGTCCTGGCGGGTCGCGAGCGGAAGGGCCCCAACAGCACACCGGACCGGTGATTGCGGCTGCCCAGAATTGGGAAACAGGCCAAAAGACCACCCCAGAATGGTCCCAAAATGCCCAGAGAACTCGCCGGCTTGACCCATCTGCGGCATTTGGCGGGGATTTTCCGGTTTGGGCCCAGTTCCCGGTCGAAAATCTCGAACAGCGGGCAGCTAGATAGGCCCGTACGGACATCCGGAGGCCGGGCCCCACTCGCCCAGCCCTGAGAGGCCCTAAACTGAGCAAAAAAGTTGTCTATGTTGTAAATTTCAACGCGGGTCACCTACCGGCGGCACGCCAGCCGCCCCGGTAACTTCGCTGCCCTGTCCTGGCGGGTCGCGAGCGGAAGGGCCCGAACAGCACGCCGGACCGGTGATTGCGGCTGCCCAGAAGTGGGAAACAGGCCAAAAGACCACCCCAGAATGGTCCCAAAATCCCCACCAAATCTGCAAAATCTGCAAAATCCCCGCCAAATGCCGCGAGCGGGTCAAGCCGGCGAGTTCTCTTGGCATTTTTGGACCATTCTGGAGTGGGCTTTTGGCCTGTTTCCGACTTCTGGGCAGCCGAAATCACCGATCCGGCGTGCTGTTGGGGCCGTTCCGCTCGCGATCCGCCAGGACAGGGCAGCGACGTTCCCGGGGCGGCTGGCGTGCCGCTGGTAGGTGACCCGCTTCGAAATTTACAACATAGACAACTTTTTTGCTCGGTTTAGGGCCTCTCAGGGCTGGGCGAGTGGGGCCCGGCCTCCGGATGTCCGTACGGGCCTATCTAGCTGCCCGCTGTTCGAGATTTTCGACCGGGAACTGGACCGAAACTGCAAAATCCCAGGAAAATGCCGCGAACGGGTCAAGCAGGCGAGTTCTCCAAGCATTTTGGGACCATTCTGGGGTGGTCTTTTGGCCTGTTTCCGACTTCTAGGCAACCGAAATCCCCGGTCCGGCGTGCTGTTGGGGCCGTTCCACTCGCGATGTGCCAGGACAGGGCAGCGACGTTCTCGGGGCGGCTGGCGTGCCGCCGGTAGGTGACCCGCGTCGAAATTTACAAAAAAGACAACTTTTTTGCTCGGTTTAGGGCCTCTCAGGGCTGGGCAAGTGGGTCTCGGTCTCCGGATGTCCGTACGGGCCTATCTGGAGGCCCGCTGTTCGAGATTTTCGACCGGAAACTGGACCCAAACTGCAAAATCCCCGCCAAATGCCGCGAATGGGTCAAGCCGGCGAGTTCTCTTGGCATTTTCGGACCATTCTGGAGTGGTCTTTTGGCTTGTTTCCGACTTCTGGGTAGCCGAAATCACCGGTCCGGCGTGCTGTTGGGGCCGTTCCGCTCGCGATCCGCCAGGACAGGGCAGCGACGTTCCCGAGGCGGCTGGCGTGCCGCCGGTAGGCGACCCGCGTCGAAATTTACAACATAGACAACTTTTTTGCTTGGTTTAAGGCCTCTCAGGGCTGGGCAAGTGGGGCTCGGCCTCCGGATGTCCGTACGGGACTGTCTAGAGGCCCGCTGTTCGAGATTTTCGACTGGAAACAGGACCGAAACTGCAAAATCGCCGCCAAATGCCGTGAACGGGTCAAGTCGGCGAGTTCTCCAGGCATTTTGGGACCATTCTGGGTGGTCTTTTGGCCTGTTTCCGACTTCTGGGGAGCCGAAATCACCGGTCCGGCGTGCTGTTGGGGCCATTCCCATCGCGATCCGCCAAGACAGGGCAGCGACGTTCCTGGGGTGGCTGGCGTGCCGCCGGTAGGTGACCCGCGTCGAAATTTACAACGTAGACAACTTTTTTGCTCAGTTTATGGCCTCTAAGGCTGGGCAAGTGGGGCTCGGCCTCCGGATGTCCCGTATGGGACTGTCTGGAGGCCCGCTGTTTGAGCTTTTCGACCGGAAACTGGACCCAAACTGTAAAATACCCGGCAAATCCCGCGAACGGGTCAAGCCGGCGAGTTCTCGTGGCATTTTGGGACCATTCTGGAGTGGTCTTTTGGCCTGTTTCCGACTTCTGGGCAACCGAAATCACCGGTCCGGCGTGCTGTTGGGGCCGTTCCGCTCGCGACCCGCCAGGACAGGGCTGCGTCGTTCCCGGGGAGGCTGGCGTGCCGCCGGTAGGTGACCCGCTTCGAAATTTACGACATAGACAACTTTTTTGCTCAGTTTAGGGCCTCTGAGGGCAAGGCAAGTGGGGCTCGGTCTCAAGATGTCCGTACGGGCCTATCTGGAGACCCGCTGTTCGAGATTTTCAACCGGAAACTGGACCGAAACTGCAAAATCCCAGGAAAATGCCGCGAATTAGTCAAGCAGGCGAGTTCTCCAGGCATTTTGGGACCATTCTGGGGTGGTCTTTTGGCCTGTTTCCGACTTCTAGGCAGCCGAAATCCCCGGTCCGGCGTGCTGTTGGGGCCGTTCCCCTCGCGATCCTCCAGGACAGGGCAGCGTCGTTCCCGGGGTGGCTGGCGTGCCGCCGGTAGGTGACCCGCGTCAAAATTTACAACATAGACAACTTTTTTGCTCGGTTTAGGGCCTCTCAGGGCTGGGCAAGTGGGTCTCGGCATCCGGATGTCCATACGGGCCTATCTGGAGGCCCGCTATTCGAGATTTTCGATCGGAAACTGGACCCAATCTGCAAAATCCCCGGCACATGCCGCGAACGGGTCAAGCCGGCGAGTTCTCTTGGCATTTTCGGACCATTCTGGAGTGGGCTTTTGGCCTGTTTCCGACTTCTGGACAGCCGAAATCACCGGTCCGGCGTGCTGTTGGGGCCGTTCCGCTCGCGTTCCGCCAGGATAGGGCAGCGATGTTCCCGAGGCGGCTGGCGTGCCGCCGGTAGGCGACCCGCGTCGAAATTTACAACATAGACAACTTTTTTGCTTGGTTTAAGGCCTCTCAGGGCTGGGCGAGTGGGGCTCGGCCTCCGGTTGTCTGTACGGGACTGTCTGGAGGCCCGCTGTTCGAGATTTTCGATCGGAAACAGGACCGAAACTGCAAAATCGCCGCCAAATGCCGTGAACGGGTCAAGCCGGCAAGTTCTCCAGGCATTTTGGGACCATTCTGGGGTGGTCTTTTGGCCTGTTTCCGACTTCTAGGGAGCCGAAATCACTGGTCCGGCGTGCTGTTGGGGCCGTTCCGCTCGCGATCGGCTAGGACAGGGCAGCGACGTTCCCGGGGCGGCTGGCGTGCCGCCGGTGGTGACCCGCGTCGAAATTTACAACGTAGACAACTTTTTTGCTCGGTTTAGGGCCTCTAAGGCTGGGCAAGTGGGGCTCGGCCTCCGGATGTCCCGTACGGGACTGTCTGGAGGCCCGTTGTTCGAGCTTTTCGACCGGAAACTGGACCCAAACTGTAAAATACCCGGCAAATGCCGCGAACGGGTCAAGCCGGCGAGTTCTCGTGGCATTTTGGGACCATTCTGGAGTGGTTTTTTGGCCTGTTTCCGACTTCTGGGCAACCGAAATCACTGGTCCGGCGTGTTGTTGGGGCCGTTCCGCTCGCGATCCGCCAGGACAGGGCTGCGACGTTCCCGGGGAGGCTGGCGTGCCGCCGGTAGGTGACCCGCTTCGAAATTTACAACATAGATAACTTTTTTGCTCGGTTTAGGGCCTCTGAGGGCTGGGCAAGTGGGGCTCGGCCTCAAGATGTCCGTACGGGCCTATCTGGAGACCCGCTGTTCGAGATTTTCAACCGGAAACTGGACCGAAACTACAAAATCCCAGGAAAATACCGCGAACGGGTCAAGCAGGCGAGTTCTCCAGGTATTTTGGGACCATTCTAGGGTGGTCTTTTGGCCTGTTTCCGACTTCTAGGCAGCCGAAATCCCCGGTCCGGCATGCTGTTGTGGCCGTTCCACTCGCGATGCGCCAGGACAGGGCAGCGACGTTCCCGGGGCGGCTGGCGTGCCGCCGGTAGGTGACCCGCGTCGAAATTTACAAAATAGACAACTTTTTTGCTCGGTTTAGGGCCTCTCAGGGCTGGGCAAGTGGGTCTCGGTCTCCGGATGTCCGTACGGGTCTATCTGGAGGCCTGCTGTTCGAGATTTTCGATCGGAAACTGGACCCAAACTGCAAAATACCCGCCAAATGCCGCGAACGGGTCAAGCCGGCGAGTTCTCTTGGCATTTTCGGACCATTCTGGAGTGGTCTTTTGGCCTATTTCCGACTTCTGGGTAGCCGAAATCACCGGTCCGGTGTGCTGTTGGGGCCGTTCCGCTCGCGATCCGCCAGGACAGGGCAGCGACGTTCCCGAGGCGGCTGGCGTGCCACCGGTAGGCGACCCGCGTCGAAATTTACAACATAGACAACTTTTTTGCTTGGTTTAAGGCCTCTCAGGGCTGGGTGAGTGGGGCTCGGCCTCCGGATGTCCGTACGGGACTGTCTGGAGGCCCGCTGTTCGAGATTTTCGACCGGAAGCTGGACCAAAACTGCAAAATCGCCGCCAAATGCCGTGAACGGGTCAAGCCGGCGAGTTCTCCAGGCATTTTGGGACCATTCTGGGGTCGTCATTTGGCCTGTTTCCGACTTCTGGGGAGTCGAAATCACCGGTCCGGCGTGCTGTTAGGGCCGTTCCGCTCGCGATCGGCCAGGACAGGGCAGCGACGTTCCCGGGGTGGCTGGCGTGCCGCCGGTGGTGACCCGCGTCGAAATTTACAACGTAGACAACTTTTTTGCTTGATTTAGGGCCTCTAAGGCTGGGCAAGTGGGGCTCGGCCTCCGGATGTCCCGTACGGGACTGTCTGGAGGCCCGCTGTTCGAGCTTTTCGATCGGAAACTGGACCCAAACTGTAAAATCCCCGCCAAATGCCGTGAACGGGTCAAGCCGGCGAGTTCTCGTGGCATTTTGGGACTATTCTTGAGTGGTCTTTTGGCCTGTTTCCGACTTCTGGGAAACCGAAATCACCGGTCCGGCGTGCTGCTGGGGCCGTTCCGCTCGCGATCCGGCAGGACAGGGCTGCGACGTTCACGGGGAGGCTGGCGTGCCGCCGGTAGGTGACCCGCTTCGAAATTTACAACATAGACAACTTTTTTGCTCGGTTTAGGGCCTCTGAGGGCTGGGCAAGTGGGGCTCGGCCTCAAGATGTCCGTACGGGCCTATCTGGAGACCCGGTGTTCGAGATTTTCAACCGGAAACTGGACCGAAACTGCAAAATCCCAGGAAAATGCCGCGAACGTGTCAAGCAGGCGAGTTCTCCAAGCATTTTGGGACCATTCTGGGGTGGTCTTTTGGCCTATTTCCGACTTCTAGGCAGCCGAAATCCCTGGTCCGGCATGCTGTTGGGGCCATTCCCCTCGCGATCCGCCAGGACAGGGCAGCGACGTTCCCGGGGCGGCTGGCGTGCCGCCGGTAGGTGACCCGTGTCGAAATTTACAACGTAGACAACTTTTTTGCTCGGTTTAGGGCCTCTCAAGGCTGGGCGAGTGGTCCTCGGCCCCGGATGTCCGTACGGGCCTATCTGGCTGCCCGCTGTTCCAGATTTTCGACCGGAAATAGGACCCAAACTCCAAAATCCCCGCCAAATGCCGCGAACGGGTCAAGCTAGCGAGTTCTCCAGGCATTTTGGGACCATTCTGGGGTGGTCTTTTGGCCTGTTTCCGACTTCTGGGCAGCCGAAATCACCGGTCCGGCGTACTGTTGGGACTGTTCAGCTCGCGATCGGCCATGACAGGGCAGCGACGTTCCCGCGGTGGCTGGCGTGCCGCCGGTATCGCCACCGCCGGAGGTGACCCGTGTCGAAATTTACAACATAGACAACTTTTTTGCTCGGTTTAGGGCCTCTTAGGGCTGGGTAAGTGGGGCTCGGCCTCCGGATGTTCGTATGGGCCTATCGGGATCCCGCTGTTCGAGATTTTCCACCGGAAACTTGACCGAAATTGCAAAATCCCCGCCAAATGCCGCGAACGGGTCAAGCCGGCGAGTTCTCCAGGCATTTTGGGACCATTCTAGGTGGTCTTTTGGCCTGTTTCCGACTTCTGGGCAGCCGAAATCACTGGTCAGGCATGCTGTTGGGGCCGTTCCGCTCGCGATCCGCCAAGACAGGGCAGCGACGTTCTCGGGGCGGCTGGTGTGCCGCCGGTAGGTGACCCGCGTCGAAATTTACAAAATAGACAACTTTTTTGCCCGGTTTAGCGCCTCTCAGGGCTGGGCAAGTGGGGGTCGGCCTCCGGATGTCCGTACGGGCCTATCTGGCGGTCCGTTGTTCGAGATTTTCGATCGGAAACTGGACCCAAACTGCAAAATCCACGCCAAATGCCGCGAAGGGGTCAAGCCGGCAATTTCTCCAAGCATTTTGGGACCATTCTGGGGTGGTCTTTTGGCTTGTTTCCGACTTCTAGGCTGCCGAAATCACCGGTCCGACGTGCTGTTGGATCCGTTCTGCTCGCGATCTGCCAGGACAGGGCAACGATGTTCCCGGGGCGGCTGGCGTGCCGCCGGTAGGTGACCCGCGTCGAAATTTACAAAATAGACAACTTTTTTGCCCGGTTTAGCGCCTCTCAGGGCTGGGCAAGTGGGGCTCGGCCTCCGGATGTCCGTACGGACCTATCTGGAGGCTCGCTGTTCGAGATTTTCGACCGGAAACTTGCCCGAAACTGCAAAATCCCCGCCAAATGCCGCGAACGGGTCAAGCCGGCGATTTCGCCAAGCATTTTGGGACCATTCTGCGGTGGTCTTTTGGCCTGTTTCCGACTTCTAGGCAGTTGAAATCACCGGTCCGGCGTGCTGTTGGGGCCGTTCCACTCGTGATCCGCCTGGACAGGCCAGCGACGTTCCCGGGGCGGCTGTCGTGCAGCCGGTAGGTGACCCGCGTCTAAATTTACAATATAGACAAATTTTTTGCTCGGTTTAGGGCCTCTCAGGGCTGGGCAAGTGGGGCTCGGCCTCCGGATGTCCGTACGGGCCTATCTGGAGGCTCGCTGTTCGAGATTTTCGACAGGAACCTGAACCGAAACTGCAAAATCCCCGCCAAATGCCGCGAACGGGTCAAGCCGGCGAGTTCTCCAGTCATTTTGGGACCATTCTAGGGTGTTCTTTTAGCCTGTTTCCGACTTTTGGGCAGCCGAAATCCCCGGTCCGGCGTACTGTTGGGACTGTTCCGCTCGCGATCCGCCAGGATAGGGCAGCGACATTCCCGGGGCGGCTGGCGTGCCGCCGGTAGGTGACCCGCGTCGAAATTTACAACATAGACAACTTTTTTGCTCGGTTTAGGGCCTCTGAGGGCTGGGCAAGTGGGGCTCGGCCTCCGGATGTCCTACGGGCCTATCTGGAGGCTCGCTGTTCGAGATTTTCGACAGGAACCTGAACCGAAACTGCAAAATCCCCGCCAAATGCCGCGAACGGGTCAAGCCGACGAGTTCTCCAGTCATTTTGGGACCATTCTAGGGTGTTCTTTTAGCCTGTTTCCGACTTTTGGGCAGCCGAAATCCCCGGTCCGGCGTACTGTTGGGACTGTTCCGCTCGCGATCCGCCAGGATAGGGCAGCGACATTCCCGGGGCGGCTGGCGTGCCGCCGGTAGGTGACCCGCGTCGAAATTTACAACATAGACAACTTTTTTGCTCGGTTTAGGGCCTCTGAGGGCTGGGCAAGTGGGGCTCGGCCTCCGGATGTCCGTACGGGCCTATCTGGGGGCCCGCTGTTCGAGATTTTCGACCGGAAACAGGACCGAAACTGCAAAATCCCAGCCAAATGTCGGGAAAGGGTCAAGTCGGCGAGTTCTCCAGCCATTTTGGGACCATTCTGGGGTGGTCTTTTGGCCTGTTTCCGACTCCTAGGCAGCCGAAATCACCGGTCTGGCGTGCTGTTGGGGCCGTTCTGCTCGCGATCTGCCAGGATAGGGCAGCGACGTTCCCGGGGCGGCTGGCGTGCCGCCGGTAGGTGACCCGTGTCGAAATTTACAACATAGACAACTTTTTTGCTCGGTTTAGGGCCTCTGAGGGCTGGGCAAGTGGGGCTCGGCCTCCGGATGTCCGTACGGACCTATCTGGGGGCCCGCTGTTCGAGATTTTCAACCGGAAACAGGACCGAAACTGCAAAATCCGAGCCAAATGTCGGGAAAGGGTCAAGTCGGCGAGTTCTCCAGCCATGTTGGGACCATTCTGGGGTGGTCTTTTGGCCTGTTTCCGACTTTTGGGCAACCAAAATCACCGGTCCGGCGTGCTGTTGGGGCCGTTCCGCTCGCGATCTACCAGGACAAGGCAACGACGTTCCCCGGGAGGCTGGCGTGCCGCCGGTAGGTGACCCGCGTCGAAATTTACAACATAGACAACTTTTTTGCTCGTTTTAGGGCCTCTCAGGGCTAGGCGAGTGGGGCTCGGCCTCCGGATGTCCGTACGGGCATATCTGGCGGCCCGCTTTTCGAGATTTTCGACCGGAAACTGGACCCAAACTGCAAAATCCATGAAAAATGCCGCGAACGGGTCAAGTCGGCGAGTTCTCCAGGCATTTTGGGACCATTTTGGGGTGGTCTTTTGGCCTGTTTCCGACTTCTAGGCAGCCGAAATCCCTGGTCCGGCATGCTGTTGAGGTCGTTCCCCTCGCGATCCGCCAGGACAGGGCAGCGACGTTCCCGGGGCGGCTGGCGTGCCGCCGATAGGTGACCTGCGTCGAAATTTACAACATAGACAACTTTTTTGCTCGGTTTAGGGCCTCTCAGGGCTGGGCAAGTGGGGCCCGGCCTCCGGAAGTCCGTACGGGCCTATCTGGAGGCCCGCTGTTCAAGAATTTCGATCGGAAACTGGACCGAAACTGCAAAATCCGCGCCAAATGCCGCGAACGGGTCAAGCCGGTGAGTTCTCTTGGCATTTTTGGACCATTTTGGAGTGGTCTTTTGGCCTGTTTCTGACTTCTGGGCAGCCGACATCACCGGTCCGACGTGCTGTTGGGCCCGTTCCACTCGCGATCCGCCAGGACGAGGCAGCGACGTTCCCCGGGCAGCTGGGGTGCCGCCGGTAGGTGACCCGCGTCGAAATTTACAACATAGACAAATTTTTTTCTCGGTTTAGGGCCTCTCTGGGCTGGGCATCTGGGGCTCGGACTCCGGATGTCCATACGGGCCTATCTGGAGGCCCGCTGTTCTAGATTTTCGACCAGAAACTGGACCCAAACTGCAAAATCCCCGCTAAATGCCGCGAACGGGTCAAGACGGCGAGTTCTCTTGGCATTTTCGGACCATTCCGGGGTGGTCTTTTGGCCTGTTTCCGACTTCTAGGTAGCCGAAATCACCGGTCTGGCATGCTGTTGGGGCCGTTCTGCTCGCGATCCGCCAAGACAGGGCAGCGACGTTCCCGGGGCGGCTGGCGTGCCGCCGGTAGGTGACCCGCGTCGAAATTTACAACATAGACAACTTTTTTGCTCGGTTTAGGGCCTCTCAGGGCTGGGCAAGTGGGGCTCGGCCTCCGGATGTCCGTACGGGCCTATCTGGAGGCCCGCTGTTCGAGATTTTCGACAGGAAACAGAACCGAAACTGCAAAATCCCCGCCAAATGCCGCGAACGGGTCAAGCCGGCGAGATCTCCAGTCATTTTGGGACCATTCTAGGGTGTTCTTTTAGCCTGTTTCCGACTTCTGGGCAGCCGAAATCACCGGTCCGGTGTGCTGTTGGGGCCGTTTCGCTCGCGATCCGCCAGGACAGGGCAGCGACGTTCCTGGGGCGGCTGGCATGCCACCGGTAGGTGACCCGCGTCGAAATTTACAACATAGACAACTTTTTTGCTTAGTTTAGGGCCTCTCAGGGCTAGGCAAGTGGGGCTCGCCCTCCAGATGTCCGTACGGGCCTATTTGGAGGCCCGCTGTTCGAGCTTTTCGACCGGAAACTGGACCGAAACTGCAAAATCCCCGCCAAATGCCGCGAACAGGTCAAGCCGGCGAGTTCTCTTGGCATTTTCGGACCATTCTGGGGTGGTCTGTTGGCCTGTTTCCGACTTCTGGGCAGCCGAAATCACCTGTCCGGCATGCTGTTGGGGCCGTTCCACTCGCGATCCGCCAGGACAAGGCAGCGACGTTCCCAGGATGGCTTGTGTGCCTCGGGTAGGTGACCCGCGTCGAAATTTACAACATAGACAACTTTTTTGCTCGGTTTAGGGCCTCTCAGGGATGGGCAAGTGGGGCTCGGCCTCCGGATGTCCGTACGGACCAATCTGGAGGCCCGCTGTTCGAGATTTTCGACCGGAAACTGGACCGAAACTGCAAAATCCCCGCCAAATGCCGCGAACGGGTCAATGCGGCGATTTCTCCAAGCATTTTGGGACCATTCTGGGGTGGTCTTTTGGCCTGTTTCCGACTTCTAGGCAGTCGAAATCACCTGTCCGGCGTGCTGTTGGGGCCGTTCTACTCGCGATCCGCCAGGACAGGCCAGGGACGTTCCCGGGGCAACTGGCGTGCAGCCGGTAGGTGACCCGCGTCTAAATTTACAATATAGACAATTTTTTTGCTCGGTTTAGGGCCTCTCAGGGCTGGGCAAGTGGGGCTCGGCCTACGGATGTCCGTACGGGCCTATCTTGAGGCCCGTTGTTCGAGATTTTCAACAGGAAACTGAACCGAAACTGCAAAATCCGCGCCAAATGCCGCGAACGGGTCAAGCCGGCGAGTTCTCCAGTCATTTTGGGACCATTCTAGGGTGTTCTTTTAGCCTGTTTCCGACTTCTGGGCAGCTGAAATCCCCGGTCCGACGTGCTGTTGGGACTGTTCCGCTCGCGATCCGCCAGGACAGGGCAGCGACGTTCCCGGGGCGGCTGGCGTGCCGCCGGTAGGTGACCCCCGTCGAAATTTACAACATAGACAACTTTTTTGCTCGGTTTAGGGCCTCTCAGGGCTGGGCAAGTGGGGCTCGGCCTCCGGAGGTCCGTTCGGACCTATCTGGGGGCCCGCTGTTCGAGATTTTCGACCGGAAACTGGACCGAAACTGCAAAATCCCAGCCAAATGTCGGGAAAGGGTCAAGTCGGCGAGTTCTCCAGCCATTTTGGGACCATTCTGGGGTGGTCTTTTGGCCTGTTTCCGACTCCTAGGCAGCCGAAATCACCGGTCTGGCGTGCTGTTGGGGCCGTTCTGCTCGCGATCTACCAGGACAGGGCAACGACGTTCCCGGGGAGGCTGGCGTGCCGCCGGTAGGAGACCCGCGTCGAAATTTACAACATAGACAACTTTTTTGCTCGGTTTAGGGCCTCTCAGGGCTGGGCAAGTGGGGCTCGGCCTCCGGATGTCCGTACGGACCTATCTGGGGTCCCGCTGTTCGAGATTTTCGATCGGAAACTAGACCGAAACTGCAAAATCCCAGCCAAATGTCGGGAAAGGGTCAAGTCGGCGAGTTCTTCAGCCATTTTGGGACCATTCTGGGGTGGTCTTTTGGCCTGTTTCCGACTTTTTGGCAACCGAAATCACTGGTCCGGCGTGCTGTTGGGGCCGTTCGGCTCGCGATCTACCAGGACAGGGCAACGACGTTCCCGGGGAGGCTGGCGTGCCGCCGGTACGTGACCCGCGTCGAAATTTACAACATAGACAACTTTTTTGCTCGTTTTAGGGCCTCTCAGGGCAAGGCGAGTGAGGCTCGGCCTCCGGATGTCCGTACGGGCATATCTGGTGGCCCGCTTTTTGAGATTTTCGACCGGAAACTGGACCCAAACTACAAAATCCATGCCAAATGCCGCGAACGGGTCAAGTCGGCGAGTTCTCCAGCCATTTTGGGACCATTCTGGGGTGGTCTTTTGGCCTGTTTTCGACTTCTAGGAAGCCGAAATCACCGGTCTGGCATGCTGTTGGGGCCGTTCTGCTCGCGATCCGCCAGGACAGGGTAGCGACATTCCCGGGGCGGCTGGCGTGCTGCCGGTAGGTGACCCGTGTCGAAATTTACAATATAAACAACTTTTTTGCTCGTTTTAGGGCCTCTCAGGGCTGGGCGAGTGGGGCTCGGCCTCCGGATGTCCGTACGGGCATATTTGGCAGCCCGCTTTTCGAGATTTTCGACCGGAAACTGGACCCAAACTACAAAATCCATGCCAAATGCCGCGAACGGGTCAAGTCGGCGAGTTCTCCAGGCATTTTGGGACCATTCTGGGGTGGTCTTTTGGCCTGTTTCCGACTTCTGGGCAGCCGAAATCACCGGTCTGGCGTGCTGTTGGGGCCGTTCTACTCGCGATCCGCCAGGACAGGGCAGCGACGTTCCCGGGGCGGCTGGCGTGCCGCCGGTAGGTGACCCGCGTCGAAATTTACAACATAGACAACTTTTTTGCCCGGTTTAGGGCCTCTCAGGGCTAGGCAAGTGGGGCTCAGCCTCCAGATGTCCGTACGGGCCTATTTGGAGGCCCGCTGTTCGAGATTTTCGATCGGAAACTGGACCGAAACTGCAAAATCCCCGCCAAATGCCGCGAACGGGTCAAGCCGGCGAGTTCTCCAGGCATTTTGCGACCATTTTGGGTTGGTCTTTTGGCCTGTTTCCGACTTCTGCGCAGCCGAAATCACTGGTCCGGTGTTCTGTTGGGGCCGTTCCGCTCGCGATCCGCCAGGACAAGGCAGCGACGTTCCCGGGGCGGCTGGCGTGCCGCCGGTAGGTGACCCTCGTCGAAATTTACAACATAGACAACTTTTTTGCTCGATTTAGGGCCTCTCAGGGCTGGGCAAGTGGGGCACGGCCTCCGGATGTCCGTACGGGCCTATCCGGCGGTCCGCTTTTTGAGATTTTCGACCGGAAACTAGACCCAAATTGCAAAATCCCCGCCAAATGCCGCGAAAGGGTCAAGCCGGCAATTTCTCCAAGCATTCTGGGACCATTCTGGGGTGGTCTTTTGGCTTGTTTCCGACTTCTAGGTAGCCAAAATCACCGGTCCGGCGTGCTGTTGGGTCCGTTCCGCTCGCGATCCGCCAGGACAGGGCAACGATGTTCCCGGGGCGGCTAGCGTGCCTCCGTTAGGTGACCCGCGTCAAAATTTACAACATAGACAACTTTTTTGCTCGGTTTAGGGCCTCTCAGGGCTGGGCGAGTGGGGCTCGGCCTCCGGATGTCCGTACGGGCTTATCTGGCGGCCCGCTTTTCGAGATTTTCGACCGGAAACTGGACCCAAACTGCAAAATCAATGCCAAATGCCGCGAACGGGTGAAGCCGGCGAATTCTCTTAGCATTTTCGGACCATTCTTGGTGGTCTTTTGGCCTGTTTCCGACTTCTGGGCAGCCGAAATCACCTGTCCGGCGTGCTGTTGGGACCGTTCCACTCGCGATCCGCCAGGACAAGGCAGCGACGTTCCCAGGACGGCTGGGGTGCCGCCGGTAGGTGACCCGCGTCGAAATTTCCAACATAGACAACTTTTTTGCTCGGTTTAGGGCCTCTCAGGGATGGGCAAGTGGGGCTCGGCCTCCGGATGTCCGTACGGACCTATCTGGGGGCCCGCTGATCGAGATTTTCGACCGGAAACTGGACCGAAACTGCAAAATCCCCGCCAAATACCGCGAACGGGTCAAGCCGGCGATTTCTCCAAGCATTTTGGGACCATTCTGGGGTGGTCTTTTGGCCTGTTTCCGACTTCTGCGCAGCCGAAATCACCGATCCGGTGTGCTGTTGGGGCCGTTCCGCTCGCGATCCGCCAGGACAGGGCAGCGACGTTCCTGGGGCGGCTGGCATGCCGCCGGTAGGTGACCCGCGTGGAAATTTACAACATAGACAACTTTTTTGCTTGGTTTAAGGCCTCTCAGGGCTAGGGAAGTGGGGCTCGGCCTCCAGATGTCCGTACGGGCCTATTTGGAGGCCCGCTGTTCGAGATTTTCGATCGGAAACTGGACCAAAACTGTAAAATCCCCGCCAAATGCCGCGAACGGGTCAAGCCGGCGAGTTCTTCAAGCATTTTGCGACCATTTTGGGGTGGTCTTTTGGCCTGTTTCCGACTTCTGCGCAGCCGAAATCACCGGTCCGGTGTGCTGTTGGGGCTGTTCCGCTCTCGATCTACCAGGACAGGGCAGCGACGTTCCCGGGGCGGCTGGCGTGCTGCCGGTAGGTGACCCTCGTCGAAATTTACAACATAGACAACTTTTTTGCTCGGTTTAGGGCCTCTCAGGGCTGGGCAAGTGGGTCTCGGCATCCGGATGTCCATACGGGCCTATCTGGAGGCCCGCTATTCGAGATTTTCGATCGGAAACTGGACCCAATCTGCAAAATCCCCGGCACATGCCGCGAACGGGACAAGCTGGCGATTTCTCTTGGCATTTTCGGACCATTCTGGAGTGGTCTTTTGGCCTGTTTCCGACTTCTGGACAGCCGAAATCACCGGTCCGGCGTACTGTTGGGGCCGTTCCGCTCGCTATCCGCCAAGACAGGGCAGCGACGTTCCCGGGGCGGCTGGCGTGCCGCCGGTTGGTGACCTGTGTCGAAATTTACAACATAGACAACTTTTTTGCTCGGTTTAGGGCCTCTCAGGGCTGGGCAAGTGGGGCTCGGCCTCCGGATGTCAGTACGGGCCTATCTGGAGGCCCGCTGTTCGAGATTTTCGACTGGAAACTGGACCCAAACTGGAAAATCCCCACGAAATGCCGCGAACGGGTCAAGCCGGGGCGTTCTCCAGGCATTTTGGGACCATTCTAGGGTGGTATTTTGGCCTGTTTCCGAATTATGCGCAACCGAAATCACCGGTCCGGCGTGCTGTTGGGGCCGTTCCGCTCGCGATCCCCCAGGACAGGGCAGCGACGTTCCCGGGGCGGCTGGCGTGCCGTCGGTAGGTGACCCACGTCGAAATTTACAACATAGACAACTTTTTTGCTCGGTTTAGGGCCTCTTAGGGTTGGGCAAGTGGGCCTCGGCCTTCGGATGTCCGTACGGGACTATCTGGGGGCCCGTTGTTCGAAATTTTCGACCGGAAACTGGACCGAAACTGCAAAATCCACGCCAAATGTCGCGAACGGGTCAAGCCGACGAGTTCTCCAGGCATTTTGGGACCATTCTGGGGTGGTCTTTTGGCTTGTTTTCGATTTTTGGCAGCCGAAATCACCGGTCCGACGTGCTGTTAGGGCGGTTCCGCTCGCGATCCTCCAGGAAATTGCAAAGACATTCCCGGGGCAGCTGGCGTGTCGCCAGTAGGTGATCTGCGTCGAAATTTACAACATGGACAACTTTTTTGCTCGGTTTAGGGCCTCTTAGGGCTGGGCAAGTGGGGCTTGGCCTCCGGATGTCCGTACGGACCTATCTAGAGGCTCGCTATTCGAGATTTTGGACCGAAAACTGGACCCAAACTGCAAAATCCACGCCAAATGCCGCGAACGGGTTAAGCCGGCGATTTCTCCAAGCATTTTGGGACCATTCTGGGGTGGTCTTTTGGCCTGTTTCCGACTTCTAGGCAGCCGAAATCACCGGTCCGGCGTGCTGTTGGGGACGTTCCACTCGCGATACGCCAGGAAAGGGCAGCGACATTCCCGGGGCGGCTGGCGTGCCGCCGATAGGTGACCCACGTCGAAATTTACAACATAGACAACTTTTTTGCACGGTTTAGGGCCTCTCAGGGCTGTGCTAGTTGGGCTCGGCCTCCAGATGTCCGTACGGGACTATCTGGAGGCCCGCTGTTCGAGTTTTTCGACCGGAAACTGGATCGAAACCGCAAAATCCCCGCCAACTGCCGCGAATGGGTCAAGCCTGCGAGTTCTCTAGGCATTTTGGGACCATTCTAGGGTGGTCTTTTGGCCTGTTTCCGACTTCTAGGCAGTCGAAATCACCGATCCGATGTGTTGTTGGGGCCGTTCCGCTCGCGATCCGCCAGGACAGGGCAGCGTCGTACCCGGGGCAGCTGGCGCGCCGCTGGTTGGTGACCGACGTTGAAATTTACAACATTGACAACTTTTTAGCTCGGTTTAGGGCCTCTCAGGGCTGGGCAAGTGGGGCTCGGCCTCCGGATGTCCGTACGGCCTATCTGGCGGCCCGCTTTTCGAGATTTCGACCGGAAACTTGACCGAAACAGCAAAATCCACGTAAAATGCCGCGAACGGGTCAAGCCGGCGAGTTCTCCAAGCAATTTGTGACCATTTTGGGGCAGTCTTTTTACTTGTTTCCGACTTCTGGGCAGCCGAAATCATCGGTCCGGCGTGCTGTTGGGGCCGTTCCACTCACGATACACTAGAACAGGGCAGCGACGTTTCCGGGGCGGCTGGCGTGCCACCGGTAAGTGACCCGCGTCGAAATTTACAACATAGACAACTTTTTTGCTCGGTTTAGGGCCTCTCTGTGCTGGGCAAGTGGGCCTCGGCCTCCGGATGTCCGTACGGGACTATTTAGAGGCCCGCTATTCGAGATTTTCGACCGGAAACTGGACCCAAACTGCAAAATCCCCGGCAAATGCCGCGAACGGGTCAAGCCTGCGAGTTCTCCAAGCATTTTGGGACCATTCTAGGGTGGTCTTTTGGCCTGTTTCCGACTTCTGGGCAGTCGAAATCACCGATCCGGCGTGCTGTTAGGGCCGTTCCGCTCGTGATCCACCAGGACAGGGCAGCGACGTTCCCGGGGCGGCTGGCGTGCCGCCGGTAGGTGACCCACGTCGAAATTTTCAACATAGACAACTTTTTTGCTCGGGTTAGGTCCTCTCAGTGCTGGGCAAGTGGGCCTCGGCCTCCGGATGTCCGTACGTGACTATTTGGAGGCCCGCTGTTCGAGATTTTCGACCGGAAACTGGACCCAAACTGCAAAATCCCCGCCAAATGCCGCGAACGGGTCAAGCCTGCGAGTTCTTCAGGCATTTTGGGACCATTCTAGGGTGGTCTGTTGGCCTGTTTCCGACTTCTGGGCAGCTGAAATCACCGATCCGATGTGTTGTTGGGGCCGTTCCGCTCGCGATCCGCCAGGACAGGGCCGCGTCGTACCCGGGGCAGCTGGCGCGCCGCCGGTTGGTGACCGACGTTGAAATTTACAACATTGACAACTTTTTAGCTCGGTTTAGGGCCTCTCAGGGCTGGGCAAGTGGGGGTTGCCCACCGGATGTCCGTACGGGACTATCTGGCGGCCCACTTTTCGAGATTTTCGACCGGAAACTTGACCCAAACTGCAAAATTCACGCCAAATTTCGCGAACGGGTCAAGCCGGCGAGTTCTCTTGGCATTTTGGGACCATTTTGGGGTGGGCTTTTGGCCTGTTTCCGACTTCTGGGTATCCGAAATCACCGGTCCAGCATGCTGTTGGGGCCGTTCCGCTCGCGATCCACCAGGAAAGGGCAGCGACGTTCCCGGGGCGGCTGGGGTGCCGCCGGTAGGTGACCCGCGTCGAAATTTACAACATAGACGACTTTTTTGCTCGGTTTAGGGCCTCTCAGTGCTGGGCAAGTGGGCCTCGGCCTTCGGATGTCCGTACGGGACTATCTGGAGGCCCGCTATTCGAGATTTTCGACCGGAAACTGGACCAACACTGCAAAATCCCTACCAAATGCCGCGAACGAGTCAAGCCGGGGAGTTCTCCAGGCATTTTGGGACCATTCTAGGCGGGGCTTTTGGCCTGTTTCCGACTTCTGGGCAGGCGAAATCACCGGTCCGGCATGCTGTTGGTGCCGTTCCTCTCGCGATGCACCAGGACAGGGCAGCGACGTTCCCGGGGTGGCTGGCGTGCCGCCGGTAGGTGACCCACGTCGAAATTTACAACATAGACAACTTTTTTTCTCGATTTAGGGCCTCTCAGGGCTGGGCAAGTGGGCCTCGGCATCCGGATGTCCGTACGGGCCTATCTGGCGGCCCGCTTTTCGAGATTTTCGACCAGAAACTTGACCCAAACTGTAAAATCCACGCCAAATGTCGCGAACGGGTCAAGCCGGCGAGTTCTCCAGGCAATTTGGGACCATTCTGGGGTGGTCTTTTGGCTTGTTTCCGACTTCTTGGTAGCCGAAATCACCGGTCCGGCGTGCTGTTGGGGCCGTTCCACTCGTGATCCACCAGGACAGGGCAGCGACGTTCCCGGGGCGGCTGGCGTGCCGCCGGTAGGTGACCCGCGTCGAAATTTTCAACATAGACAACTTTTTTGCTCGGTTTAGGTCCTCTCAGTGCTGGGCAAGTGGGCCTCGGCCTCCGGATGTCCGTACGTGACTATCTGGAGGCCCGTTGTTCGAGATTTTCGACCGGAAACTGGACCCAAACTGCAAAATCCCCGCCAAATGCCGCGAACGGGTCAAGCCTGCGAGTTCTTCAGGCATTTTGGGACCATTCTAGGGTGGGCTTTTGGCTTGTTTCCGACTTCTGGGCAGCCGAAATCACCGGTCCGGCGTGCTGTTGGGGCCGTTCCGTTCGCGATGCAGCAGGACAGGGCAGTGACGTTCCCGGGGCGGCTGGCGTGCCGCCGGTAGGTGACCCGCGACGAAATTTACAACATAGACAACTTTTTAGCTAGGTTTAGGGCGTCTCAGGGCTGGGCAAGTGGGGCTCGGCCACCGGATGTCCGAACGGGACTATCTGGCGGCCAGCTTGTCGAGATTTTCGACCAGAAACTTGACCCAAACTGCAAAATCCACGCCAAATGTCGCGAGCGGGTTAAGCCGACGAGTTCTCTTGGCATTTTCGGACCATTCTAGAGTGGTCTTTTGGCCTGTTTCTGACCTCAGGGCAGCCGAAATCACCGGTCCGGCGTGCTGTTGGGGCCGTTCCGCTCGCGATCCGCCAGGACAGGGCGGCGACGTTCCCGGGGAGGCTGGCGTGCCGCCGGTTGGTGACCCGCGTCAAAATTTACAACATAGACAACTTTTTAGCTCAGTTTAGGGCCTCTCAGGGCTGGGCAAGTGGGGCTCGGCCACCGGATTTTCGTACGGGACTATCTGGTGGCCCGCTGTTCGAGATTTTCGGTCAGAAACTGGATCGAAACTGCAAAGTCCCCGCCAAATGTCGCGAACGGGTCAAGCCGGCGAGTTCTCCAGGCATTTTGGGACCATTCTGGGGTGGTTTTTTGGCCTGTTTCCGACTTCTGGGCAGCCGAAATAACCGATCCGACGTGCTCTTGGGGTCGTTCCACTCGCGATCCACCACGAAAGGGCAGCGACGTTCCCGGGGAGGCTGGCATGCCGCCGGTAGGTGACCCGCGTCGAAATTTAAAACATAGACAACTTTTTTCTTTGGTTGAGGGCCTCTCAGGGCTGGGCAAGTGGGGCTCGGCCTCCGGATGTCCGTACGGACCTATCTGGAGGCTCGCTGTTCGAGATTTTCGACCGGAAACTGGCTCCAAACTGTAAAATCCACGCCAAATGCCGCGAACGGGTCAAGCCGGCGATTTCTCCAAGCATTTTGGGACCATTCTGGGTGGTCTTTTGGGCTGTTTCCGACTTCTGGCCAGCCGAAATCACCGGTCCGGCATGCTGTTGGTGCCGTTCCTCTCGCGATGCACCAGGACAGCGCAGCGACGTTCCCGGGGTGGCTGGCGTGCCGCCGGTAGGTGACCCACGTCGAAATTTACAACATAGACAACTTTTTTTCTCGGTTTAGGGCCTCTCAGGGCTGGGCAAGTGGGCCTCGGCATCCGGATGTCCGTACGGACCTATCTGGCGGCCCGCTTTTCGAGATTTTCGACCAGAAACATGACCCAAACTGTAAAATCCACGCCAAATGCCGCGAACGGGTCAAGCCGGCGAGTTCTCCAGGCATTTTGGGACCATTCTAGGATGGTCTTTTGGCCTGTTTCCGACTTCTGGGCAGCCGAAATCACCGACCTGGCGTGCTGTTGGGGCCGTTCCGCTCGCGATCCGCTAGGACAGGGCAGCGACGTTCCCGGGGCGGCTGGCGCGCCGCTGGTAGGTGACCCACGTAGAAATTTACAACTTAGACAACTTTTTTGCTCGGTTTAGGGCCTCTCAGGGCTGGGCAAGTGGGCCTCGGCCTCCGGATGTCCGTACGGGCCTATCTAGCGGCCCGCTTTTCGAGATTTTCGACCGGAAACTTGACCCAAACTGTAAAATCCACGCCAAATGCCGCGAACGGGTGAAGCCGGCAAGTTCTCCAGGCAATTTGGGAGCATTCTGGGGTGGTCTTTTCGCTTGTTTCCGACTTCTGGGCAGCCGAAATCACCGGTCCGGCGTGCTCTTGGGGCCGTTCCGTTCGCGATCCAGCAGGATAGGGCAGCGACGTTCCCGGGGCGGCTGGCGTGCCGCCGGTAGGTGACCCGCGTCGATAATTTACAACATAGACAACTTTTTTGCTCGGTTTAGGGCCTCTCAGTTCTGGGCAAGTAGGCCTCGGCCTCCGGATGTCCGTACGGGACTATCTGGAGGCCCGCTGTTCGAGATTTTCGACCGGAAACTGGACCAACACTGCAAAATCCTTGCCAAATGCCGCGAACGGGTCAAGCCGGCGATTTCTCCAGGCCTTTTCGGACCATTCTGGGGTAGGCTTTTGGCCTGTTTCCGACTTCTGGCCAGCCGAAATCACCGGTCCAGCATGCTGTTGGTGCTGTTCCTCTCGCGATCCTCCAGGACAGGGCAGCGACGTTCCCGGGGTGGCTAGCGTGCCGCCGGTAGGTGACCCACGTCTAAATTTACAACATAGACAACTTTTTTTCTCGGTTTAGGGCCTCTCAGGGCTGGGCAAGTGGGCCTCGGCCTCCGGATGTTCGTACGGGCCTATCTGGCGGCCCGCTTTTCGAGATATTCGACTAGAAACTTGACCCAAACTGTAAAATCCACGCCAAATGCCGCGAACGGGTCAAGCCGGCGAGTTCTCCAGGCAATTTGGGACCATTCTGGGGTGGTCTTTTGGCTTGTTTCCAACTTCTGGGTAGCCGAAATCACCGGTCCGGCATGCTGTTGGGGCCGTTCCGCTCATGATCCACCAGGACAGGGCAGCGACGTTCCCGGGGCGGCTGGCGTGCCGCCGGTAGGTGACCCGCTTCGAAATTTTCAACATAGACAACTTTTTTGCTCGGTTTAGGTCCTCTCAGTGCTGGGCAAGTGGGCCTCGGCCTCCGGATGTCCGTACGTGACTATCTAGAGGCCCGCTGTTCGAGATTTTCGACCGGAAACTGGACCCAAACTGCAAAATCCCCGCCAAATGCCGCGAATGGGTCAAGCCTGCGAGTTCTTCAGGCATTTTGGGACCATTCTAGGGTGGTCTTTTGGCCTGTTTCCGACTTCTGGGCAGCCGAAATCACCGGTCTGGCGTGCTGTTGGGGCCGTTCCGCTCGCGATCCGCTAGGACAGGGCAGCGACGTTCCCGGGGCGGCTGGCGTGCCGCTGGTAGGTGACCCACGTAGAAATTTACAACTTAGACAACTTGTTTGCTCGGTTTAGGGCCTCTCAGGGCTGGGCAAGTGGGCCTCGGCCTCCGGATGTCCGTACGGGCCTATCTGGTGGCCCGCTTTTCGAGATTTTCGACCAGAAACTTGACCCAAACTGTAAAATCCACACCAAATGCCGCGAACGGGTCAAGCCGGCGAGTTCTCCAGGCAATTTGGGACCATTCTGGGGTGGGCTTTTGGCTTGTTTCCGACTTCTGGGCAGCCGAAATCACCGGTCCGGCATGCTGTTGGTGCTGTTCCTCTCGCGATCCTCCAGGACAGGGCAGCGACGTTCCCGGGGTGGCTAGCGTGCCGCCGGTAGGTGACCCACGTCTAAATTTACAACATAGACAACTTTTTTTCTCGGTTTAGGGCCTCTGAGGGCTGGGCAAGTGGGCCTCGGCCTCCGGATGTTCGTACGGGCCTATCTGGCGGCCCGCTTTTCGAGATTTTGGACCAGAAACTTGAACGAAACTGTAAAATCCACGCCAAATGCCGCGAACGGGTCAAGCCGGCGAGTTCTCCAGCAATTTGGGACCATTCTAGGGTGGTCTTTTGGCTTGTTTCCGACTTCTGGCCAGCCGAAATCACCGGTCCGGCGTGCTGTTGGGGCCGTTCCATTCGCGATCCAACAGGACAGGGCAGCGATGTTCCCGGGGCGGCCGGCGTGCCGCCGGTAGGTGACCCGCGTCGAAATTTACAACATAGACAACTTTTTTGCTCGGTTTAGGGCCTCTCAGTTCTGGGCAAGTAGGCCTCGGCCTCCGGATGTCCGTACGGGACTATCTGGAGGCCCGCTGTTCGAGATTTTCGACCGGAAACGGGACCAACACTACATAATCCCTGCCAAATGCCGCGAACGGGTCAAGCCGGCGATTTCTCCAGGCATTTTGGGACCATTCTGGGTGGTCTTTTGGCCTGTTTCCGAATTCTAGGCAGCCGAAATCACAGGTCCGGCGTGCTGTTGGGCCGTTCCGCTCGCGATCTGCCAGGACAGGGCAACGACGTTCCAGGGGCGGCTGGCGTGCCGCCGGTAGCTGACTCGCGTCGAATTTACAACATAGACAACGTTTTTGCTCGGTTTAGGGCCTCTCAGGGCTGGGCAAGTGGGGCTCAGCCTCCGGATGTCCGTACGGGACTATCTGGGGGCCCGCTGTTCGAGATTTTCGATCGGAAACTGGAACGAAACTGCAAAATCCCAGCCAAATGTCGCGAACGGGTCAAGTCGGCGAGTTCTCCAGGCATTTTGAGACCATTCTGGGGTGGTCTTTTGGCCTGTTTCCGACTTCTGGGCAGTCGAAATCACCGGTCCGACGTGCTGTTGGGGCTGTTCCGCTCACGATCCGCCAGGACATTGCAACGACGTTCCCGAGGCGGCTGGCGTGCCGCCAGTAGGTGACCCGCGTCGAAATTTACAACATAGACAACTTTTTTGCTCGGTTTAGGGCCTCTTAGTGCTGGGCAAGTGGGGCTCAGCCTTCGGATGTCCGTACGGGACTATCTGGGGGCCCGTTGTTCGAGATTTTCGAATGGAAACTGGACCGAAACTGCAAAATCCCCGCCAAATGCCGCGAACGGGTCAATCCGGCGAGTTCTCCAAGCATTTTGCGACCATTCTGGGGTGGTCTTTTGGCCTGTTTACGACTTTTGGGTATCCGAAATCACCGGTTCGGCGTGCTGTTGGGGCCGTTGCGCTCGCGATCCGCCAGGACAGGGCAGCGACGTTCCCGGGGTGGCTGGCGTGCCGCCGGTAGGTGACCCGCGTCGAAATTTACAACATAGACAACTTTTTTGCTCGGTTTAGGGCCTCTTAGGGCTGGGCAAGTGGGGCTCGGCCTCCGTATGTCCGTACGGACCTATCTTGAGGCTCGCTGTTCGAGATTTTCGACCGGAAACTGGACCGAAACTGCAAAATCCACGCCAAATGCCGCGAATGGGTCAAGCCGGCGATTTCTCCAGGCATTTTGGGACCATTCTGGGGTGGTCTTTTGGCCTGTTTCCGATTTCTGGGCAGCCGAAATCACTGATCCGGCGTGCTGTTGGGACCGTTCCGCTCGCGATCCGCCAGGAAAGGGCAGCGACGTTCCCGGGGCGGCTGGCGTGCCGCCGATAGGTGACCCACGTCGAAATTTAGAACATAGACAACTTTTTTGCTCGGTTTAGCTCCTCTCAGGGCAAGTGGGGGTCGGACTCCGGATGTCCGTACGGGCCTATCTGGAGGCCCGCTGTTCGAGATTTTCGACCGGAAACTGGACCGAAACTGCAAAATCCCCGCCAAATGGCGCGAACGGGTCAAGCCGGCGATTTCTCCAGGCATTTTAGGACAATTCTGGGGTGGTCTTTTGGCCTGTTTCCGACTTCTAGGCAGCCGAAATCACCGGTCCGGCGTTCTGTTGGGGCCGTTCCACTCGCGATCCGCCAGGAAAGGGCAACGACGTTCTCGGGGCGGCTGGCGTGCCGCCGATAGGTGACCCACGTCGAAATTTACAACATAGACAACTTTTTTGCTCGGTTTAGGGCCTCTTAGGGCTGGGCAAGTGGGGCTCGGCCTCCGGATGTCCGTACGGGACTATCTGGAGGTCCGCTGTTCGAGATTTTCGACCGGAAACTAGATCGAAACTGCAAAATCCCCGCCAAATGCCGCGAACGGGTCAAGCCTGCGAGTTCTCTAGGCATTTTGGGACCATTCTAGGGTGGTCTTTTGGCCTGTTTCCGACTTCTGGACAGCCGAAATCACTAATCCGGCGTGCTGTTGGGACCGTTCCGCTCGCGATCCGCCAGGAAAGGGCAGCGTCGTTCCCGGGGCGGCTGGCGCGCCGCCGGTAGGTGGCCCACGTCGAAATTTACAACATAGACAACTTTTTTGCTCGGTTTAGGGCCTCTCAGGGCAAGTTGGGGTCGGACTCCGGATGTCCGTACGGGCCTATCTGGAGGCCCGCTGTTCGAGATTTTCGACCGGAGACTGGACCGAAACTGCAAAAATCCCCGCCAAATGCCGCGAACGGGTCAATCCGGCGATTTCTCCAGGCATTTTGGGACCATTCTAGGGTGGTCTTTTGGCCTGTTTCCGACTTCTGGGCAGCCGAAATCACTGATCCGGCGTGCTGTTGGGACCGTTCCGCTCGCGATCCGCCAGGACAGGGCAGCGTCGTTCCCGGGGCGGCTGGCGCGCCGCCGGTAGGTGACCCACGTCGAAATTTACAACATAGACAACTTTTTTGCTCAGTTTAGGGCCTCTCAGGGCAAGTGGGGGTCGGACTCCGGATGTCCGTACGGGACTATCTGGAGGCCCGCTGTTCGAGATTTTCAACCGGAAACTAGACCGAAACTGCAAAATCCCCGCCAAATGCCGCGAACGGGTCAATCCGGCGAGTTCTCCAGGCATTTTGCGACCATTCTGGGGTGGTCTTTTGGCCTGTTTACGACTTTTGGGTATCCGAAATCACCGGTTCGGCGTGCTTTTGGGGCCGTTCCGCTCGCGATCCACCAGGACAGGGCAGCGACGTTCCCGCGGTGGCTGGCGTGCCGCCGGTAGGTGACCCGCGTCGAAATTTACAACATAGTTAACTTTTTTGCTCGGTTTAGGGCCTCTTAGGGCTGGGCAAGTGGGGCTCGGCCTCCGTATGTCCGTACGGACCTATCTTGAGGCTCGCTATTCGAGATTTTCAATCGGAAACTGGACCGACACTGCAAAATCCACGCCAAATACCGCGAACGGGTCAAGCCGGCGATTTCTCCAGGCATTTTGGGACCATTCTGGGGTGGTCTTTTGGCCTGTTTCCGACTTCTAGGCAGCCGAAATGACCGGTCCGGCGTTCTGTTGGGGCCGTTCTGCTCGCGATCCGCCAGGAAAGGGCAGCGACATTCCCGGGACGGCTGGCGTGCCGCCGATAGGTGACCCACGTCGAAATGTACAACATAGACATCTTTTTTGCTCGGTTTAGGGCCTCTTAGGGCTGGGCAAGTGGGGCTCGGCCTCCGGATGTCCGTACGGGACTATCTGGAGGCCCGCTGTTGGAGATTTTCGACCGGAAACTAGATCGAAACTGCAAAATCCCCGCCAAATGCCGCGAACGGGTCAAGCCCGCGAGTTCTCTAGGCATTTTGGGACCATTCTAGGGTGGTCTTTTGGCCTGTTTCCGACTTCTGGACAGCTGAAATCACTGATCCGGCGTACTGTTGGGACTGTTCTGCTCGCGATCCGCCAGGACAGGGCAGCGTCGTTCCCGGGGCGGCTGGCGCGCCGCCGGTAGGTGACCCACGTCGAAATTTACAACATAGACAACTTTTTTGCTCGGTTTAGGGCCTCTCAGGGCAAGTGGGGGTCGGACTCCGGATGTCCGTACGGGCCTATCTTGAGGCCCGCTGTTCGAGATTTTCGACCGGAAACTGGACCGAAACTGCAAAATCCCCGCCAAATACCGCGAACGGGTCAATCCGGTGAGTTCTCCAGGCATTTTGCGACCATTCTGGGGTGGTCTTTTGGCCTGTTTACGACTTTTGGGTATCCGAAATCACCGGTTCGGCGTGCTGTTGGGGCCGTTCCGTTCGCGATCTGCCAGGACAGGGCAGCGACGTTCCCGGGGTGGCTGGCGTGCCGCCGGTAGGTGACCCGCGTCGAAATTTACAACATAGACAACTTTTTTGCTCTGTTTAGGCCCTCTCAGGGCAAGTGGGGCTCGGACTCCGAATGTCCGTACGGGCCTATCTGGAGGCCCGCTGTTCGAGATTTTCGACCGGAAACTGGACCCAAACTGGAAAATCCCCACCAAATGCCGCGAACGGGTCAAGCTGGCGATTTCTCCAGGCATTTTGGGACCATTCTGGGGTGGTCTTTTGGCCTGTTTCCGACTTCTAGGCAGCCGAAATCACCGGTCCGGTGTGCTGTTGGGGACGTTCCGCTCCCGATTTGCCAGGACAGGCCAGCGATGTTCCCGGGGCGTCTGGCGTACAGCCGGTAGGTGACCCGCGTCGAAATGTAGAACATAGACAACTTTTTTGCTCGGTTTAAGGCCTCTCAGGGCTGGGCAACTGGGGCTCGGCGTCCTGATGTCCGTACGACCTATATGGAGGCCCGCTGTTCAAGATTTTCGACCGAAAACTGGACCCAAACTGCAAAATCCCCGCCAAATGCCGCGAAAGGGTCAAGCCGGCGATTTCTCCAACCATTTTGGGACCATTCTGGGGTGGTCTTTTGGCCTGTTTCCGACTTCTAGGCAGTCGAAATCACCGGTCCGGCGTGCTGCTGGGGACGTTCCGCTCTCGATTTGCCAGGACAGGCCAGCGACGTTCCCGGGGCGGCTGGCGTGCAGACGGTAGGTGTCCCGCCTCGAAATTTACAACATAGACAACTTTTTTGCTCGGTTTAAGGCCTCTCAGTGCTGGGCAAGTGGGGCTCGGCCTCCCGATGTCCATACGGGCCTATCTGTAGGCCTGCTATTCGAGATTTTCGATCGGAAACTAGACCCAAACTGGAAAATCCCCGCCAAATGCCGCGAACGGGTCAAGCCGGCGAGTTCTCTTGGCATTTTCGGACCATCTGGAGTGGTCTTTTTGCCTGTTTCCGACTTCTGGGCTGCCGAAATCACCGGTCCGGCGTGCAGTTGGCGCCGTTCCGCTCGCGATCCGCCAGGACATTGCAACGACGTTGCCGGGGCAGCTGGAGTGCCGCCGGTAGGTGGCCCGCGTCGAAATTTACAACATAGACAACTTTTTTACACGGTTTAGGGTTTCTCAGGGCTGGGCAAGTGTGGCTCGGCCTCCGGATGTCCGTACGGACCTATCTGTAGGCCTGCTGTTCGAGATTTTCGACCGGAAACTGGACCCAAACTGGAAAATCCCCGCCAAATGCCGCGAATGGGTCAAGCCAGCGAGTTCTCTTGGCATTTTCGACCATTCTGGAGTGGTCTTTTTGCCTGTTTCCGACTTCTAGGCAGCTGAAATCACCGGTTCGATGTGCTGTTGGGGCCGTTCCGCTCGCGATCCGCCAGGACAGGGCAGCCACGTTCCCGGGGCGGCTGCCGTGCCGCCGGTAGGTGACCGGCATCAAAATTTACAACACAGACAACTGTTTTGCCTGGTTTAGGGCCTCTCAGGGCTGGGCAAGTGGGGCTCGCCCTCCGGATGTCCGTACGGGACTATCTAGAGGCCCGCTGTTCGAGATTTTCGACCGGAAACAGGACCCAAACTACAAAATCCGCGCCAAATGCCGCGAACGGGTCAAGCCGGCGATTTTCCAGGCATTTTGGGACCATTCTGAGGTGGTCTTTTGGCCTATTTCCGACTTCTGGGCAGCTGAAATCACCGGTCCGGCGTGCTGTTGGGGCCGTTTCGCTCGTGATCCGCCAGGACAGGGCAGTGACAGTCCCGGGGCGGCTGGCGTGCCGCCGGTAGGTGACCCGCGTCGAAATTTACAACATAGACAACTTTTTTGCTCGGTTTAGGGCCTCTCAGGGCTGGGCAAGTGGGGCTCGGCCTCCGGATGTCCGTACGGGCCTATCTGTAGGCCTGCTGTTCGAGATTTTCGACCGGAAACTGGACCCAAACTGGAAAATCCCCGCCAAATGCCGGGAACGGGTCAAGCCAGCGAGTTCTCTTGGCATTTTCGACCATTCTGGAGTGGTCTTTTTGCCTGTTTTCGACTTCTAGGCAGCTGAAATCACCGGTCCGACGTACTGTTGGGGCTGTTCCGCTCGCGATCCGCCAGGACAGGGCAACGACGTTCCCGGGGCGGCTGCCGTGCCGCCGGTAGGTGACCCGCGTCGAAATTTACAACACAGACAACTGTTTTGCTTGGTTTAGGGCCTCTCAGGGCTGGGCAAGTGGTGCTCGCCCTCCGGATGTCCGTACGGGACTATCTAGAGGCCCGCTGTTCGAGATTTTCGACCGGAAACTGGAATGAAACTGAAATAACACGAACGGGTCAAGCTGGCGAAGTCTCCAGGCATTTTGCGACAATTCTGGGGTGGTATTTTGGCCTGTTTCCGACTTCTGGGCAGCCGAATTCACCGGTCCGGCGTGCTGTTGGGGCCGTTCCGCTCGCGATCCGCCAGGACGAGGCAGCGACGTTCCCGGGGAGGCTGGCGTGCCGCCGGTAGGTGACCCGCGTCGAAATTTACAACACAGACAAATGTTTTGTTCGGTTTAGGGCCTCTCAAGGCTGGGCAAGTGGGGCTCGCCCTCCGGATGTCCGTACGGGCCTATCTGGAAGCCCGCTGTTCGAGATTTTCGACCTGGAAACTATACCCAAACTGCAAAATCCCCGCCAAATGCCGCGAACGGGTCAAGCCGGCGAGTTCTCTTGGCATTTTCGGACCATTCTGGGGTGGTCTTTTAGCCTGTTTCCGACTTCTGGGCAGCTGAAATCACCGGTCCGGCGTGCTGTTGGGGCCGTTCCACTCGCGTTCCGCCAGGACAGGCAGCGACATTCCCGGGGCGGCTATCGTGCCGCCGGTAGGTGACCCGCGTCGAAATTTAAAACATAGACAACTTTTTTGCTCGGTTAAGGGCCTCTCAGTGCTGGGCAAGTGGGCATCGGCCTCCGGATGTCCGTACGGTACTATCTGGAGGCCCGCTGTTCGAGATTTTCGATCGGAAACTGGACCCAAACTGCAAAATCCCCGCCAAATGCTGCGAACGGGTCAAGTCGACGAGTTTTCCAAGCATTTGGGACCATTCTAGGGTGGTCTTTTGGCCTGTTTCCGACTTCTGGGTAGCCGAAATCACCGGTCCGGCGTGCGGTTGGGGTCGTTCCGCTCGCGATCCGCCAGGACAGAGCAGCGACGTTCCCGGGGCGGCTGGCATGCCGCCGGTAGGTGACCCGCGTCGAAATTTACAACACAGACAAGTTTTTTGCTCGGTTTAGGGCCTCTCAGGGCTGGGCAAATGGGGCTCGGCCTCCGGATGTCCGTACGGGACTGTCTGGAGGCCTGCTGTTCGAGATTTTCAACCGGAAACTATACCCAAACTGCAAAATCCCCGCCTAATGCCGCGAACGGGTCAAGCCGACGAGTTCTCTTGGCATTTTCGGACCATTCTGGAGTGGTCTTTTGGCCTTTTTCCGACTTCTGGGCAGCCGAAATGACCGGTCCGGATTGCTGTTCGGGCCGTTCCTCTCGCGATCCGCCAGGACAGGGCAGCGACGTTCCCGGAGCGGCTGGCGTGCCGCCGGTAGGTGACCCGCGTCGAAATTTACAATGTAGACAACTTTTTTGCTCGGTTTAGGGCCTCTCAGGGCTGGGCGTGTGGTGCTCGGCCTCCGGATGTCCGTATGGGCCTATCTGGCTGCCCGCTGTTCGAGATTTTTGACAGGTAACTGGACCCAAACCGTAAAATCCCCGCCAATTGCCGCGAACGGGCCAAGCCGACGAGTCCTCTGGGCATTTTGGGACCATTCTGGGGTGGTCTGTTGGCCCGTTTCCCACTTCTGCGCCGCCGAATTCACCGGTCCGACCTGCTGTTGGGGCCGTTCTGCATGCGATCCGCCAGGACAGGGCAGCGACGTTCTCGGGGCGGCTGGCGTGCCCCCGGTAGGTGACCTGCGTCAAAATTTACAACGTAGGCAACTTTTTTGCTCGGTTTAGGGCCTCTCAGGTCTGGGCGTGTGGGGCTCGACCACCGGTTGTCCGTATAGGCCTATCTGGCTGCCCGCTGTTCGAGATTTTCGACAGGTAACTGGACCCAAACCGTAAAATCTCCGCCAAATGCCGCGAACGGGCCAAGCCGACGAGTCCTCTGGGCATTTTGGGACCATTCTCGGGTGGTCTGTTGGCCCGTTTCCCACTTCTGGGCCGCCGAAATCACCAGTCCGGCGTGCTGTTGGGGCCGTTCCGCTTGCGATCCGCCAGGACAGGGCAGCGACGTTCCCGGGGCGGCTGGCGTGCCGCCGGTAGGTGACCCGCGTCGAAATTTACAACATAGGCAACCTTTTTGCTCGGTTTAGGGCCTCTCAGGGCTGGGCGAGTGGGGGTCGGCCTCCGGATGTCCGTACGGGCCTATCTGGCTACCCGCTGTTCGAGATTTTCGAATGGAAACTAGAACCAAACCGCAAAATTCCCGCCAAATGCCGCGAACGGGCCAAGCCGGCGAGTGCTTTAGGCATTTTGGGACCATTCTGGGGTGGTCTGTTGGCCCGTTTCCCACTTCTGGGCCTCCGAAATCACCAGTCCGGCGTGCTGTTGGGGCCGTTCCGCTTGCGATCCGCTAGGACAGGGCAGCGACGTTCCCGGGGCTGCTGGCGTACCGCCGGTAGGTGACCCGCGTCGAAATTTACAACATAGGCAACCTTTTTGCTCGGTTTAGGGCCTCTCAAGGCTGGGCGAGTGGGGGTCGGCCTTCGAATGTCCATACGGGCCTATCTGGCTGCCGACTGTTCGAAATTTTCGAATGGAAACTGGACCCAAACCGCAAAATTCCCGCCAAATGCCGCGAACGGGCCAAGCCGGCGAGTTCTCTGGGCATTTTGGGACCATTCTGGGGTGGTCTGTTGGCCCGTTTCCCACTTCTGGGTCGCCGAAATCACCGGTCCGGCGTGCTGTTGGGGCCGTTCCGCTTGCGATCCGCCAGGACAGGGCAGCGACGTTCCCGGGTCGGCTGGCGAGCCGCCGGTAGGTGACTCGCGTCGAAATTTACAATATAGGCGACTTTTTTGCTCGGTTTAGGGCCTCTCAGGGCTGGGCGAGTGGGGCTCGGCCTCCGAATGTCCGTACGGGCCTATCTGGCTGCCCGCTGTTCGAGATTTTGGATCGGAAACTAGACACAAACCGCAAAATCCCCGCCAAATGCCGCGACCGGGCCAAGCTGGCGAGTTCTCTGGGCATTTTGGGACCATTCTGGGGTGGTCTGTTGGCCCGTTTCCCACTTCTGGGCCGCCGAAATCACCGATCCGGCGTGCTGTTGGGGTCATTCCGCTTGCGATCCGCCAAGACAGGGCAGCGACGTTCCCGGGGCGGCTGGCGTGCCACCGGTAGGTGACCCGCGTCGAAATTTACAACATAGGCAACCTTTTTCCTCGGTTTAGGGCCTCTCAGGGCTGGGCGAGTGGGGGTCGGCCTCCGAATGTCCGTACGGGCCTATCTGGCTGCCCGCTGTTCGAGATTTTCGACCGGCAACTGGACCCAAACCGAAAAATCCCCGCCAAATGCCGCGAACAGGCCAAGCCGGCGAGTTCTCTGGGCATTTTGGGACCATTCTGGGGTGGTCTGTTGGCCCGTTTCCCACTTCTGGGCCGCCGAAATCACCGGTCCGGCGTGCTGTTGGGGCCGTTCCGCTTGCGATCCGCCAGAAAAGGGCAGCGACGTTCCCGGGGCGGCTGGCGTGCCGCCGGTAGGTGACTCGCTTCGAAATTTACAACATAGGCAACTTTTTTGCTCAGTTTAGGGCCTCTCAGGGCTGGGCGAGTGGGGGTCGGCCTCTGGATGTCCGTACGGGCCTATCTGGCTGCCCGCTGTTCGAGATTTTCGACCGGCAACTGGACCCAAACCGAAAAATCCCCGCCAAATGCCGCGAACAGGCCAAGCCGGCGAGTTGTCTGGGCATTTTGGGACCATTCTGGGGTGGTCTATTGGCCCGTTTCCCACTTCTGGGCCGCCGAAATCACCGGTCCGGCGTGCTGTTGGGGCCGTTCCGCTTGCGATCCGCCAGAAAAGGGCAGCGACGTTCCCGGGGCGGCTGGCGTGCCGCCGGTAGGTGACTCGCTTCGAAATTTACAACATAGGCAACTTTTTTGCTCAGTTTAGGGCCTCTCAGGGATGGGCGAGTGGGGGTCGGCCTCTGGATGTCCGTACGGGCCTATCTGGCTGCCCGCTGTTCGAGATTTTCGAATGGAAACTAGACCCAAACCGCAAAATTCCCGCCAAATGCCGCGACCGGGCCAAGCCGGCGAGTTCTCTGGGCATTTTGGGACCATTCTGGGGTGGTCTGTTGGCCCGTTTCCCACTTCTGGGCAGCCGAAATCACCGGTCGGGTGTGCTGTTGGGGCCGTTCCGCTCGCGATCCGCCAGGACAGGGCAGCGACGTTCCCGGGGTGGTTGGCGTGCCGCCGGTAGGTGACCCGCGTCGAAATTTACAACATAGAACACTTTTTTGCTCGGTTTAGGGCCTCTCAAGGCTAGGCGAGTGGGGGTCGGCCTCCGGATGTCCGTACGGGCCTATCTGGCTGCCCGCTGTTCTAGATTTTCGATCGGAAACTGGACCCAAACCGCAAAATCCCCGCCAACTGCCGCGAATGGGCCAAGCTGGCGAGTTCTCTGGGCATTTTGGGACCATTCTGGGGTGGTCTGTTGGCCCGTTTCCCACTTCTGGGCCGCCAAAATCACCAGTCCTGCGTGCTGTTTGGGCTGTTCCGCTTGCGATCAGCCAGGACAGGGCAGCGACGTTCCCGGGGCGGCTGGCGTGCTGCCGGTAGGTGACTCGCGTCGAAATTTACAACATAGGCAACTTTTTCCTCGGTTTAGGGCCTCTCAGGGCTAGGGAGTGGGGGTCGGCCTCCGGATGTCCGTACGGGCCTATCTGGCTGCCCTCTGTTCGAGATTTTCGACCGGCAACTGGACCGAAACTGCAACATCCCCGCCAAATGCCGCGAACGGGTCAAGCCGGCGAGTTATCTAGGCATTTTGGGACCATTCTGGGGTGGTCTTTTGGCCTGTTTCCCACTTCTAGGCAGCCGAAATCACCGGTCGGGCGTGCCGTTGGGGCCGTACCGCTGGCGATCCGCCAGGACAGGGCAGCGAAGTTCCCGGGGTGGCCGGCGAGCCGTCGGTAGGTGACCCGCTTTGAAATTTACAACATAGAAAACTTTTTTGCTCGGTTCAAGGCCTCTCAGGGCTGGTCGAGTGGGGCTCCGCCTTCGGATGTCCGTACGGGCCTATCTAGCGGCCCGCTGTTCGAGATTTTCGACCGGAAACTAGACGCAAACCGCAAAATCCCCGCCAAATGCCACGAACGGGTCAAGCCGGCGAGTTCTGTAGGCATTTTGTGACCATTCTAGGGTGGTCTTTTGGCCTGTTTCCCACTTCTGGGCAGCCGAAATCACCGGTCGGGCGTGCTGTTGGGGCCGTTCCGCTCGCGATCCGCCAGGACAGGGCAGCGACGTTCCCGGGGTGGTTGGCGTGCCGCCGGTAGGTGACCCGCGTCGAAATTTACAACATAGAACACTTTTTTGCTCGGTTTAGGGCCTCTCAGGGCTGGGCAAGTGGGGCCCGGCCTCCGGATGTCCGTACAGGCCTATCTGGCAGCCCGCTGTTCGACATTTTCGACCGGAAACTGGACCCAAACCGCAAAATCCCCGCCAAATGCCGCGAACGGGTCAAGCCGGCGAGTTCTCTAGGCATTTTGGGACCATTCTGGGGTGGTCTTTTGGCCTATTTCCCACTTCTGGGCAGCCGAAATCACCGGTCCAGCGTGCTATTGGGGCCGTTCCGCTCGCGATCCACTTGGATAGGGCAGCGACGTTCCCCGGGCGGCCGGCGTGCCGCCGCTAGGTGACCCGCGTCGAAATTTACAAAGTTGACACATTTTTTGCTCTGTTTACGGTCTCTTAGGGCTGGGCGAGTGGGGCTCGGCCTCCGGATGTCCGTACGGGCCTATCTGGCGGCCCGCTGTTCGAGATTTTCGACCGGAAACTGGACCCAAACCGCAAAATCCACGCCAAATGCCGCGAACGGGTCAAGTCGGCGAGTTCTCTAGGCATTTTGGGACCATTCTGGGGTGGTCTGTTGGCCCGTTTCCCACTTCTGGGCCGCCGAAATGACCGGTCCGGCGTGCTGTTGGGGCCGTTCCGCTTGCGATTCGCCAGAAAAGGGCAGCGACGTTTTCGGGCGGCTGGCGTGCCGCCGGTAGGTGACTCGCGTCGAAATTTACAACATAGGCAACTTTTTTGCTCAGTTTAGGGCCTCTCAGGGCTGGGCGAGTGGGGGTCGGCCTCCGGATGTCCGTACGGGCCTATCTGGCTACCCGCTGTTCGAGATTTTCGAATGGAAACTAGACCCAAACCGCAAAATTCCCGCCAAATGCCGCGACCGGGCCAAGCCGGCGAGTTCTCTGGGCATTTTGGGACCATTCTGGGGTGGTCTGTTGGCCCGTTTCCCACTTCTGGGCTGCCGAAATCACCGGTCGGGCGTGCTGTTGGGGCCGTTCCGCTCGCGATCCGCCAGGACAGGGCAGCGACGTTCCCGGGGCGGCTGGCGTGCCGCCGGTAGGTGACCCGCGTCGAAATTTACAACATAGGCAACCTTCTTGCTCAGTTTAGGGCCTCTCAAGGCTAGGCGAGTGGGTGTCGGCCTCCGGATGTCCGTACGGGCCTATCTGGCTGCCCGCTGTTCTAGATTTTCGATCGGAAACTGGACCCAAACCGCAAAATCCCC
>MU090087.1:0-46260 GCA_014858505.1 Corymbia citriodora subsp. variegata
GGGGTACACGGAGGGCATAGGTTACAAGATAGAGAGGCTGAGCCCAAGGGAGCTTCGAAGCCGAGGCTATGAAGATCTGTTTTTGTTAGGATTAATGTGTCAACATCCAGGAAACCCACCATCAACTAAATACTCCATAGCAGAGAACAAAACTGCACACATGGAATAATTGCCTAAGAATGTTATACCTCTCGTCTGCTGCCTACGGAACTCTTTTCAGGAAGAAAATTAACAAAACGGCTTCAAACTAACATCAACATTAACAACAAATTCTCATCAACTATAAAAAGGATGGTCTTGTCATCTGACAGATAAAAGAAATTTTGTAGGGTAAAAAGACATCCTTCAATAGCAGGAACAAAAGGCTCATTTCGCAGTGCAACCCGACTACCAAAACATCCCACAATAACGAATTAAATCTACCATAAACACAATCAAATATCACCAACCAGCGGAAAACATAAAAAGGCGGAAAGACCAGAAAAAAACAACAGCGATTTCTAAAGCACCTCGCAGAAACAAAGAGAAAATTATTCCAAAACTATCAAAGTTGAAAACTTGTAGTGATGCAATTCGAAAATATCGAACTTGTGAATTTTGGTGCAATATAACTCACTTCCCTCCTTCAAATAATCTCAAAAACAAATAGATGCCCACAACCCCGAATCCAAAACCCAGCACATACATAGAAAATCACGCAAGCCATTGCGTCCATGAGAAGTTTGAAAATGCTTAACCGCGAAGCTCAAGCCACTCGAGCCAAATGCAACAAAACCCTAATTCTCTGCGCGAACTACCATCTCTCGACATTAAGGGAAAAAGGGGGCCCCCAACAACAAAAACGAGACCCCGACTAGGGTTTGGTAAGGAGTGAGGGCGGAAAAAGGAAGAACCTTTGAAGATCTGGCGCGGAGGAGTGAGAGAGAGGCTGGGGCGAGCATCGAAGCCGGTGGTGTGAGCCATTGAGGATCGACGAAGGTTGCGGACGACAATCAGGGATTGCTTCAAGGGTTTTCAAAGCTTTTTGGCTGCTGCAGTAAGGGGAAGGGGAGAGGCTGACGCGGAATCAGGTAGAAAATATAAGAGCGATGGCAAAAGATGAGATTACACAGAGTCCGTGGGGCTAAATTGAGAAAACCACGTGCAAACGTTAGTGCCTTATTTATATGCCAAAAATGGGAAAAACCCTAAATACTGTACAGGCAACTTTTAAAATATTTCTAGCGAAATTTAAATTCATCTAATTTAATCGTTCGCATTCACGTGCACATTTTTCGGACATTGATATTAACTGAAATTTACTTATTGACCCCAAGAAAAAAAAAAAAAAGCATGAAACTAGGCACTCACAAGTAAGGGTGTGCAACCAAATCAGATCTACTCAAAAACCGGACCAAACCATTGAAAAACAGGTTCGAGAACCTGTTCTTGGAACCGGTCCGAGAATAGGTTCCAAATTTTTGAAATCGATCCGGAAACAGGTTTCAAGTAAATATCCACCCAGCAACTGAAACGAACTGCCCTATTAGCTATAAAATCATGATCATAATTTCTTATTCTTCTAAAGCTGCGTTTGGTAGTTAAGATAAAATTTATGATAAGATAAAATTTATCATATCCTACATTTGGTGTTTGCTCAATACGAGATAAAGTTGGATTTAAGTGGAATATAGGCCGCATAAAATTATCCTATAGGAGAGATGGGATAAAGATGGATAAAATTTTATAATAAAAAAGCCATTTTTCTCATAAACGAACTTCTTAAATTAACAAATCTATAATTATTATATTTCAATATATATAATATTTGAATTGTAATACAAGACATTCGAATAACAAAAAATAAACTTTTGGTTTTTTAATATAATATTATTTTTATTTTATATATTCCGATTTAATTCTATCTTAAAATATAAATTCAATATAACAATATATATTTATTACATATTTTAGGTGTTTCAATATTTTAGGTATATTAGTACAGTTTTCTATTTAATAAAATTTTATTAAAGAATGTTAGAAGAGGAAGAACGTAATAAAAAAGAAATTGATTAAAAAAGAGAATAAAAAAATTTAAAAACAAATAAAAATAGAGTATACATGGTGTCGTAATAAATTTTTACCATCTTCGTTTGTAAAATTTATAGTTTATTTATATTAATATGACGTTCATACCAAACAATATATATGATATGATGTGAATATATCAGACTTTGTTCCACAATCACCAAACGGTGGACAAGATATAACACAATCTTCTAGATTTCATATTCTATTATATCCAGTCCTATTTTGGTTAGAAATCTAGAGGACCAAACATAGCCTAAATTCTTAACTTCAGTACTTCTTAGGATTCGTTTGGTTCAACTTTGCAAATGAGTTTTAAATGTAATGCAAATGCTGAAAACCCAAAATTATTTGGAGAAATGCAAATTATGTTTAGTAAAACTTCTTTGCAAATAGATTTTGAGTTGAATGTGTGTTTGGTAAAAAAAACTTTTGCAATGAGCTTTGGGATATATAAATATATATTATCTTTTTTTAAAAAAATGAACTAAACCCTTCGCCAGCAGCAAAGGGTTGTCTCCTTCTTTAATAGAAAAAAAAAACTGATCAGGGACAAAATTGGAAATATGAGAAATTGTTGAGGATAGTTTTGGAAAAAAAAATTAATTTGAGCATTTGGCCAAACGTTGAAAGCTCAAAGCTAGTTCCTACAAGCATTGGGCTTTCAACATTTTCAAAACCGGCTTTGAATTGAAAGTCACTTCCAAATTGTTACCAAATGATCCGACATTTTTCTAATGAGCCCATTGGGAATGCTCTATCAAACGCATCCTTAGTCATTTTGTCCTTCCTCAGAACTTTTTGCCAGTCTAGAACCAATCACCCCCACTCACAAGCATAACGCATGCTCAAGATCTAATTTTAACTATCCTCAACAATTCTTTATATTGCCGATTACACTAAATGATGTTCATATCTATTTTCACTTTTAGCTTCATTGTGAAAAAGTCACTTTCTTTTCCCAATTATATAGTTTTTTTCTAAAAAAACATTGATTAAAGTTATTTCAATTTTTACACTTCAAGTAATTTTTTGGAACCTCTTGAAATTTTTTTTCAAGTTTATTGCATAAAATAATCTGTCCGCTTGGCTACGCCTAGCATCAAGCCAAAAATTACTTACCCGGGGAAATTTTTTTTTTTTTTTTTGGTCAGAGGGGAAAAGTATATTTAGTTACTAAAATACGTGACAAATTCTAAAGTGACTTTAAATATATTAATTATTTATCTTTTGTAAAAAGAAGTGTTTTATAAAAAATAAGAATTCTATATAATGCCTATGATAAATGCTCACTTTGAAAAATTAAATGACAAATTAATTTAGAATTTAACCCATAAAACTGTTATTGTTGTGAAAAAACATCGTAAGAATGCCAATTCTTCCACTTAGGTAACTGGCCCTCGAGTCTAGACTCTGGGTTTGCATGCATATTTGCAAATAAAGGTGTGCATGGTAATGCTTCTATGCCCGAGAACAATTTCTACTCAGAAATAATTCTTTTTTGTTACGTTCCCAAGAACAATTTTGAGCATTTGAAGACATTTGATAACTGTTCAAATTTTTTATTCCCGGAATAGAAATACGTTTGGTAAAATCTTAAAATTTTTAGTCCAAAATATTTTCTTTTAATTTTTTAATGATTTAGATATTTTTTTTCCTTTTCCCTTTTCATCATCTTCTTCTTCCTTAATAAGTTGCCAACAATTGACGACCGACCAAACAAGGGCTAGCGCCCTTTCCAGAGCATCACCGACTCTCGGCCTTGCCTTGGTTAGGCAATGTTAGCCTTGCCTAGATTGAGGCCAAGCCTCACCTAGCCACTAGCGAGCCCCATCAGCCTATCACTAGGGCGACGTCAACTTGGCTCAGTGTCACTGGCCTAACGGTGTGCCAACGAGGTCTAGCCTCACACCACACCGTGCTTGGTGTCGCTAGGGGCTGGCAAGGGCACTGGCCCTCATTTGGCCGATTGCTAGCCATGGCCAAGGCCAGCAATTGATCAACAAGAAGATGAAGAAAAAGAAAGGAAAGAGAAGAGAGAAATTAAAAAAATTTGGCCTAATTCTGGAATTGTTCCCAAGAACAAATAAGTGACTTTTTTTTTATTCTCGATTATGTTCCAAATCTATTCCTAGAAACAAAAAGTCTACCAAACGGATTTTTGTTCCAAACTTACTCCTAAAAACAAAAGAATAGAAATTTTCACTGTTTGGCAAGTTGCCAAACACACCCTAACTTGCAATTTGAATGTTTGTGATTTGGTGACTTTTTGTCAATGCATGGATTCTCTTATTAATCAACTTATATATTGACCATGTTTTCTCATATATTTCTCCATTATCCTTCCTTCTACTTTTATCTATTTTCTTGAACGAACATTTCTTAATTATGATTGACGAGTCCTTGAACTTATGCTAAGGTTCATACATTTTTGGCTTTATTATCTCTTACATTAAAATTGATCATGGGGAGAATTTAACAACTAAAGTTTCTTTGATTTTTTCGATTAAAATTATTTTTAACACAATTTTTCCTCTCCTTATATTCTAGAATATAATTGCATTGTTAAAAGGAAAAATCGTTCTTTATAGGAAATGACGAAAGCCCTTTTGATTGAAAGCAAAATTCCTTCATATTTTTAGAAACTAAATTTTCCCTAGCAAGTCCAACAAAATAAAAACTCTAGACTCTGGAACCCTAATCTCTGAGATTGTATCACGGTCAAAAAGAATAGTTTCTGTCACTAGAGTTCCACTTTTGTATAAAAACCAAGAGCATCTCATTTCATTTACATTTAGGTGTCATTTTCCCAATAAAACAAATGTTGACTTTTTGGTCAAACCTAAAAAGTCAAGTCTAGGTCAGCACTTCATAAAATTCGTAAAAGTCGTAAAGAGACATCAATTCCATCCTTATATGTATATTTAAGCTTTTAATTTGTAGTTTTTTTTTATAAGACCAACGAGGGTTAAATTTTTTGTCAAATAGAAGATTTGACCATTGATAAAAAAAATCAAAATTTAATTGATTTGATTCGTCCTTTATATATTTGATTTAGAGACTATGGCAATGCAAGATTTCTAGTCAATTTTGAGATTTTGAGCTCAAACTTGTCAACCTTCAAAAACAAGGCCATGGCTGACCTTTCACAATAAAACCAAAAGACCACATTAAAACTTCCATTAAGTCAAATGAAATCAATTTAAATATTAATTTGGGCATAATTAGGATAATTTGGAAAATTGGGATCGGTGGAATTAGGCCAGTCAACTCGTTTGACCCAATATGGTTCGGCCATTAGGCCGAAGACTAAATTTAGACTAGTCAAATGGGTGGGTCGGGTCGGGTTTGGGTTGGGTCAAAAATGGTCCAACCCATATTTACCCATTTAACCCGTTTTGACCCATATTCAGGTAATATAGATCTAGTAACCCATACCCGACCCGACCTGTATTGTTAAAAGCCATTATTATTGTAGAGAAACCCAAACTCACTCTAAGCTCTATGTTAAATGAATAAAACTTCAAATCAAATAAAAAAATAGTAAATAAAAAATGTAAAAAACCTATAAATTTAAATATCTTTAAAGAATTTCACCAATTAAATATATTTTTATAAAAAACCTATAAATTGAGATGGGGTGGAGGCGTGAGACGGGATTAGTGGGACAGGGTGTGAAATGAAGAATGGTAGGAAAAATAGAGGAAGGTCCCTCCTTGGTTTTACTGAACTTGATGGCAACAGTACCATTTTTTTTCCTGGTGAACTGTGGTTCATTGGATTGGGTCGGTTTGCAACTCTGGTGGAGTTTTTCGTAGTTGATGACCCAACTATTAGGGAGAAGCTTAACAAGCTCATTTCTCGGGATCTGGCGGGGAACATGGATGCAGGAGGTTTGGTCATGATCGACCGAAATAACAAGAGCATCTTCAGAATTTGGAATGCTCTGATACCATAAAGGATACTGAGATCTAGATCCAGAGTTTGAGTTGCAAACTTGTGACAAGTATGCTATCCCACACACGGCCCTCTTGGCCTTTAATAGGGACTGCCTGTTAGTCACCAAGTTACTTCTCAAACAATGAACTTAGATACCAGTAGACTCCAGAATATCAGAAATTCTGATGCACAGGATCCCCTAAGGGCAAGTGCAGAGCATACTCCAGGATTTTTCTCAATCACAGTGTTTATTCAGAACCATCGTTCTGGACTAGAAGAGGATGAGAGTGTTTAGAAGATCATGTTGGATAGAGTACACAACACACTTTTTATTTCACTCGATGGATCTTACAATGAGGACTCCTTGCTCTTATATAGGCAAAGGAGGATACAAACGACAAGAGCAGGCGGACTGGCCATGCTAGGACATAATTGAGCAAACTTAGCCACTTAAGGGCTACACATGTAGGGAGTCCTAAAGAAATCCCGTGACAGGCTATGAACAGTAGTTTTTCGCCTGTTGCTACAGTAAAAACAGACTGGGTGAACAGTGAACAGTATGCTACAGTACCAGTGTACAGTGTTTTCAGGACGGGTTTTATTTGTCTCTTCCGTCTTTAGCATTATAGTCATAGTCCGAATCATCAGAGCTATGATGAGCTATCTGTTCCTTGAAGAGAGCTTCTTCGTCGATATCTGATGGACTGGAGCTTCCGTCTTTTTCTCTTTTGAAAGCACGGATGAGATTCTCAATTTCCTCTGCCGACAGGTCTGGTGGACGGGAGGAGCTAGCACCGAAAGTATTAGAGAAAGAGCCGGGAAAAGGGGCGTAATTTGGAGTGTCTCCCCAGGGGTCCTGTGAGAGTGGCCCTCCCCATGGATCATAGGGGGTGGAGGAGTCTGGAGTGTTCTGCCGGAAGATTTGAAGAGCCTCTTGGATCTGGTTTCTAGTGGAATCCCAAGCTTCAAGGTGGTCCCAAGAAACAAGAACCTGTGCAGATAGCCATACTTCTGGTGGGATGGTACGATTCTCTTGGCATAGGATTCTTTGGAGTTTACGAGATGCTAGTTGGCTTGTCGTGACTGAGTATGGAAGTGTCTGGTGAATTCGTGCAAATTCTTGGAAAACTTGAGGCCTGTAGCTTGACATTCCTGCAACAGAAGGTTTGTCAGAAATCCATCCGCATGGATGGGAAAATGTCAATGGCCTGTGAAATAAGACAACAGTGTGTCTTTCTGGTTCAGGCCTTCCTTGGCGATTTTGGATTTTGAATAGGTCTCTCCAATATTGGAGTGGTTTATACCACGCAAAAATCTCCAAGAGGTGTTTCTGATTATGAGGTTGAGCGTGGCCATCCTTGTGAATAACCTGCAAAATTTTGTCAGTGGGAAATTCAATGGCTATGGTGTACAGGTTGAACATGTACCATAATAACCATTTCAGGTCTTCTGGAAATTCATCATCAGGAGACCATTTGAGAGAGTGAATGAATGGATATTGCGGGTGAAGTCCATCTGGTTTGAGCATCAAACCTCCATGTTCCTGGAAAATTCGGAGGTGATATTCCCACATTAGTTCTGGGAGTCTTTCTTTCAGAATGTTGTGGTGGATTGCCTCGGGAACATCGAGAGGGTATTTGAGGCTGGGCCAACCACCTGGAATTTTATCCGTCCGGTATGTGTCATGGAAAGGTTCTTTCTTGACATACATGTTGATGGTTTGCGTCGGTTCCTTTGGGCGGGACAGGAAATCAGCAAGGACATTCTTTTTTCCTGGAATGTGTTTGACTTCAAAGGAGTATTTAGAAAACCACTCAGTCCATCACAACAGTTGTGGATGGGGAACCTGCTTTTGTTTGAACTTAAGCATCTGGGGAAATGAGGACATATCCATTTCAACAAGAAAATGGTATCCGATGAGATGAAATTCAAATTTCTTGATGCCATACTTTACTGCAAGTATCTCTTTAAAAGTGGAATGGTAATGGATTTCCGCCTGGGAAAATCGGCCACTTTTGTAGGCACAAATATGCCTAATTCCATCAATTTCTTCGAAAAGAATAGCTGCCCAATATTTGTCGCTGACATCAGTCTGGAGAATTCTTTTGCCGGTGGATGAAATTTTTAAAGGAGGAAGGTTTTGCAAGAGCTGTTTGAGTTGAGAAACAGTTTGAGTCTGTTTGGATCCCCATGGAGGAGGATCTTTTTTTAGCATTCGCTGGAGAGGTCTCAAATACTTAGAGATGTGTGGAACAAAATCTCTCAAATAGTTTACAATGCCAAGAAATTGCTGGACTTGTTTAGGATTGAGATCATTTTCAGGGAATTTTTGGAGTTCATCAGTAATATGGGGTTCAGGGCAGTAGGTTCCCTTTTTGAGACGCATGCCAAGGAATTCAATTTCTTTTTGGGCAATAATCATCTTTTTCTGAGAAAGCATAATGCCATGGTTTTTAACAATGTCAGCAAAATGTGTCAAGAGTTGACAATGAGACCGTTCATCATGGCTAAATAGAAGGATATCATCAATATAAATCTGGGAGTTTGGAAGGATTGGTTCAAAGATTTTGCACATAGCCTTTTGAAATAGTGAAGGAGCAGTTTTGAGACCAAAAGGGACAACTGTCCATTGGAAATGTTGGTTTGGGATACAGAACCCGGTTTTGGGTCTGTCTGCTGGGTCAATACCCAGTTGCCAAAATCCTGCTTTAAGATCGAATTTTGAATAGATCTTTGCTTGAGCAAGGCTTAGGAAAAGGGAATTTCGATGAGGCAATGGGAATTTTTCATCTTGAAGGAACTGGTTAAGAGGTTGGTAATTAATTACTAACCTCATTTTGCCACAGTTCTGCTCGGCTCGCTTGTTGACATAGAATGCTTCACATGCCCATTGGGAATCAGAAGGTTCAATGAGACCTTGTGCGAGGAGGTCTGCACATTCTTGCTGTGCAAGTGTAAGATGTTTAGGGCTCATTCCTGAGTGACTAGCCTTTGTGGGATTGATGTCTTCATTCCGTTTAAAGGGAAGCTTGACATAAAAGGAAGAGTTTTTCCACAAAGGTTGGGTGCAAGTTTGGGAAAATTGGGAGTGTGTGTCAGCACAGGAAGAAAGTAAACTCTAGATTATTGGGTCCAGGACGGTTGGTTGAAGGGCATAGAATCGTTTGATGTCTATAAATTCCTTAAATTGATTTTTGAAGCGAAGGTCATGAGACAGAATTCTGAGTTTGGGAAGTTGGGTCAAGATGTCCCAACCAATGATAATATCTTTGTCTGGAGACTGAGAACCAAGAATTTTGGTGGTTATGGAACACTGGGGAAAAAACTGGATGGTAATGGGTTTACTACGATACTTGGTAGCAAAAGTGTCACCAGAGGCAGAATTGAAATACCTGGTGTAAGATTTCCAAAATTCTTCTGGTAAGATTTTTGTGTCTAGAATGGAAGAGGTGGCTCCAGTATCAATGAGTGCTACCAAAGGGATTGGTTTATGGTATTTGGACAGAAGGATGTGGAGTGGGATATACGAGTAATGGACAGGTTCATTGAGTTCAATTTCTGCAGGTGAATCAGGGAAGAATGTGAAGACATTATTCTCAGAGTCTGAACCTGAATCTGAGCTATATGTCTGAATAGCACAAAGAGTATTTTCGGATGGTTGGTCGTCTAAAGAGAAAACGGACTCAATATCCGAATCATCAAGCTGGATGCCGGTGCTATGGGCAATTTTGTCGATCAAATGGCTTCCTCGTTTGCTTGCCTTCGGACAATTTTTTGCAAAATGTCTTTTTTTGTTGCAGACATAACACCTGTCTTTGTTACGTTTTTTGGAAAAACGATGATGGCTTTTCCTCAAAAATTTCCACTTACTTTTGCCTTTCCCTTTGCGCGTCCTTTTGAAGGAAAGTCGTTTGAAATGCCTTTTCTTTTTGCATCCTGTGCAGGAAGGATCAGAACAATCCTTGGGACATTTAATCTTCAGACCGGGTTTAAAACATGCCTTGTCGAGGTGTCTGTTTTCTTTAAGAAAGCTTCGAAAAGCTTCTCTTCGGAGACAAAGTTCTTCTATGGCAATGTGGACGGTTTGCTAGATTTCACCGAGAGTAGCTTCTGTTACGCTTTTCTGCCTTTGTTGGAGAGTTTTTTCGACAGCTTGGCTGAGTTCTTTTGGAATGGATGCCAAGAAGATAGGTTTAAGATTCCAATCTGCACCAAGTAAATAAAACAGTTTGATCATAGCCTGAAAGTGGCGATCAAGATCTTTGCGTCTTAATGAGCAACATTTCCGGTCAAATAACTCCTTTCTTTTGAGTTCTTTGGAATCTTCAGGTTTGCCAATGAAATACATATGGATAATCTGGATAGCATTATCCAACGGTTGTGTCAAGAAGTACATCTGATCTTGTTCTGCAGCAGTGTGCCACCAATCTTTAAGTGCTCCTATAAAGCGACTAGTGAATTCCAAAAGAATATCATAGGTGCTTGGTTCAGAAATATGCCTGGCAGTGAGCCAAGTATGAAATTCTTGAAGCCTATCGGGCCATTTAAAATATGGAATGTCATCTAGTGTAAAGTAGATTTTGGATAATGAGGCTGTAAAGGACTGGGTGGCGTCTGGTTGTTCCGGATGATGGATTTCGGGTTCACAGACTATTTCTTCATCCTTGACACTGTCTGCCATGAAGAATGACCCTTCTGATGAGGGTGACTCGATCAAAATATCAGAATCAGACCCAGATGATGTTTCAGTCTGGTTTGTGGCAGAGGGTTTGATAACAGCAATTGAAGGGATCTGCTGGCGAAGAAAATTCTCGAGTAGGTTGGAAATGGTCAGGGTAGCTAATTTGTCCCCAGGAGGATGAGTTCCAGGAGGATGTTCAGGTGTGCCCGGAGAAGGTGGGGAATGCTCGGTAGGAGGAGGGGATTTTTTTTGCTTTAGTTTAAGCTTTCGGAGGTTTTCCTGAAGAGTCAGAAAATTATTCCGAGGAGGAGGAGCAGCTGAGTTTAAAACAGCAGCAAAAGAAGAGGATGAGCCAAATGATGATTCTGGCTTTTGTGGCAGGGCAGGAAAAGGGAAAAAGGGGTAGATCAAATGGGGTAAATGACTGCTGACCCTTGAGGATTTGGATCTGCCTTCGGAGTTTTTCTATCTCTGGTCTCTGATCTTCCAAATAATGGCTTGGGGGTGCTTGCTTAGTTTCTAGCAAATGGAGTCGCTTTTGGAAGTCTTTTAACATGCAGTAGGATAAGTCAGAGGTCTTATCTACCCGTTCGAGACGTGTGGAAACTGTGCTTAAAAGTTCATTCTGGGCTAAAGCATTTTCAGTTTGCCAATTAAGAACAGTTTCGGCAACAGAAGGCTGCTTACGTTGTCCTTGTGCATCAAGACCAGTGGGGTTTGGTACCTTGGGTGAATGCTGGTACCTTTGGTGTGGGTCTGAGAATTTTTCCAAAGGAGGAAATTTCCGAGTGCGGGTGCTGGTTCCAGATGGTTCTATGTTTTCGAGTGGAGGCAAATCATCAGGATGGAACATGCATATGCTGGGTAGGACAGGAGGTGAGGCGGGATTAGGTACACAGGTGCTTGGTCGGGATAGTTTCAGGGGACATGAAGGATTCTTTTTTACCCATTTCTGGATTGGCTTATAGAAAGGTGAAGTAATCATGGGTTTAGCTGGTGGTGGTTGAAAGGAGGGAACTGGCTTGCAAGGTGGTGGAGGTGCAACTGGTGGAATGTATTTGGATGGTCCATAAGAAATAATGAACTGGTATCTGCCTCCATCTTCTCCAAGAGGTCCAACAGTTGGATCTCCATCAAGATACCTTTGATAAAGAGTATCTTTCTTTGGTTTCTTCTTTTTGGCACAGGGTCTATCATCTTCATCATCCGGTTTTGTGCAAGATGGACAAATGCAGTCTGGATCCCAGAAGCAATGTCCAGTAGGATCTTTGAAATGATGAATGGGTTGTCCTTGGGGACCAAAAGAGTGGACAAAGCGTTTGTCATCCGGTTCGCTTGAGATAGGGTCAGTGGGACAAGGTGTAAAGTGGAGGATGGTTGAAAAAATAGAGGAAGGTTCCTCTTTAGCTTTGCCGAACGTGATGGTAACAGTACCATCTTTTTTGGGGGTGAACTGTGGTTCACTGGACTGGATTGGTTTGCAATTTTGATGGAGTTTTTCGTAGTTGGTGACCCAATTATCTGGGATGAGCTTGATAAGCTCATTTCTTGGGATCTGGCGAGGGACATGGATGCAAGAGGTTTGGTCGTGATCAACCGAAATGACAAGAGCATCTTCAGAATTGGGGATGTTGAGATCAATGGCATGGTTTTGAACTCGGTAAATCATCTGGTAGTGTAAGGTAGCAGCGATGGATCCAGGAGTCTGTGGGGCTCCGGTGATTTGTAGCTAAACCTTCAAAGCAGTTAGCAGGTTGGGATCTGCAAGAGCAATGTTAAAGTTTGGGAACAGGGTAACAAAAATAGTGCATGCATTCATTGTTGTTTGGATAGTACCAACACAAGCTTGTTGGTATTTCAAAAACCTGGTGTCTAATAGGGCTATTCTTGCTGTAATTGGTAAGCCTTTTTTACCATGAAAAGTCAAGGCAAGTCGGATGGCTCCAAAATGGAGATAAGTATAGCCTTGTTGAATCCATTGAGATGGGAATTCCGGGGGAATCTAGAGAGTAACGAACTGTTCTTGTTCAGTTGCTTGAATAGGATGGTAGTGTAAGGTAGCAACAATAGATCCAGGAGTCTGAGGGGTTTCGGTGATTTGTAGCTGAGCCTTAAGAGCAGTGAGCAGGTTGGGATCTGCAAGAGCGATATTAAAATTTGGGAAAAGTATAACAAAGACAGTTCCTGCATTCATTGTTGTCTAGATGGTGCCAACACATGCTTGCTGGTATTCCAAAAATCTAGTGTCTAACAAGACTATCCTTGTAGTAACAAGTAAGCCTTTTCGGCCATGAAAGGTTAAGGCAAGGCGAATGGCTCCAAAGTGGAGATGAGTATAGCCTTGTTGAATCCATTAAGATGGAAACTCTGGTGGTATCTGAAAAGTGACAAACTGTTTTTGTTCGGTTGCCTGAATAGGATGTTGATCAAAACGGGAGGATTGAACATACTATTTTACGATGCGAGGGGTATGTTTGATCAAATGTTTGATGGATCGGAGTTGAGAGAAAGAAGGTGGTTTGGCAAAAGCAGTGTAGGGATTCATCATGGGGAGTTGGGTTTCTGAAATCTTACTATCCTCTGTAAGGTAAGCAACCTCATAAAGATAGTCTATCTTTGAACATGAAGACTTTCAGAGTTCTGATAGAGGCTGGAGAGAAAGGTTAGAGGTAAGAGAAACAGGAAGGGAAATATGATGTTTCCATTGGAGAAGAGGTACTCTTCTAGTGACAAAACATGATAATGACCAAACTAAAATGATTCAAAGAAATCTAGGCTCTAATACCATAAAGGGAGACTATGAACTAAACTCAAAGTTCAAGTTGCAAACTTGTGACAGGTATGCTATCCCACACATGGCCCTCCTGGCCTCAATAGAGACTGATTGTTAGTCACCAAGTTTCTTCTCAAACTATGAACTTAGAGCATAGTAAACTCTAAGATATCGCAAATTCTGATATACAGGATCCCAGAGGGCAAATGCAGTCATTTTGGACCCATTTTAGATCAATTTTTAACCTAATTGTAAAATGTGTTTTTTTTCTTTGAGTCATCCTCAAGCTCGGTGAGTGGTGGTGACCTACCAGTGACCGCGACACTCTGCCGCTGCCATCGTCCTGATACCTTCGGAATGCTTAACCCGTGATTTGATTTCCTAAATCTTGATTAAGGTGCTAAACTCCATCATGGGTTATTAGTTTAATTTGAATCTTAGTTTATATTGCTAATGATGAGTAATTATTATTTGGACACCTTCTCATTGATCCTCAAGTTTTTACGATAAGATGGGAAAAGTCGAAAAAAGAGATACCGGAACGAGAAAAGTGAGCCGCAAGAAACGAGCCCAACTATAGGCCCATTAGACTTTTCAGCCACACGAGCTGGCCCATCTAAGGCCTATGGGATTGGTGAAATTCCCATTTTGCCCTTGTCTTCTAGAAGGTTGAGTTTCCATCTTGGTTAATCTTTTGGGTCAAAAAGTGACCATAGTTTTGATTGGTTTTAACCCAACTTGCCATTCAAGTCAAACTTTTCTCTCTCCTCTCTTTCTGTCATCTCTCTCAGCCGCACTTCAGCTCCCTCCTTCTCTCTCTCATTTTCTTCTTTTCCTCTTCATTCCTCTGTTTTTCTACTGCTGTTTTCCTCTGTTTCACCTGTTTCAGCTTCCAGTTGTTGCTGTCTTTGAGTCTTGCTGCTGCTACTGCTACAGTTCCAACTTGCTACTGTAGCTAGGACAACTTATAGTTGCAACTGTGGAAGCTCAATTCTACTGTTTCCGTGTTTTCTGCATTTCCTACTATTGTCCCTTGTTGTTTTATGCTGTTTCAGTCACTGCTAGTTGCTGTAATCGCCGAAGGTCGCTATTGCTGCTGTCTTGGACACAGCTAGTTGCTATCTAGCCGCTATCATCCCTATTTTCCCTCTGCTCGGTGTCTAAATAGCTACGTCAGGGACAATTTTGTCATGTTAGGTTGTTTTCCATCGCCTATTGTCAATTCCGAGCGAGCTGCTCATTGTTTTTGCCCCCGCCATCATCTCGATACCTTCGGAATGCTTAACCCGTGATTTGATTTCCTAAATCTTGATTAGGGTGCTAAACTTCATTAGGGGTTATTAGTTTAATTTTAATCTTAGTTTATATTGCTAATGATGAGTAATTAGTATATGGACACCGCCTCATTGATCCTCAAGTTTTTACGATAAGATGGGAAAAGTCGGAAAAAGGGATATCGGACTAAGAAAAGTGAGCTACAGGAAACGGGCTCAACTATAGGCCCATTAGACTTTTTAGCCACAAGGGTTGGCCCACCTAAGGCCCATGGGATTGGTAAAATTCCCATTTTGCCCTTGCCTTTTAGAAGGTTGAGTTTCCATCTTGATTAATCTTTTTCTTCTTTTCCTCTTCATTCCTCTATTTTTCTGTTGTTGTTTCCCCTGTTTCAACTTATGGTTGTTGCTGTATTTGAGTCTTGCTGCTGCTGCTACGATTCCAGCTTGCTACTGCAGTTGGGACAACTTATAGTTGCTGCTGTGGAAATTCGATTCTACTGTTTCTGTGTTTTCTGCTGCTATTTGTGCATTTCCTACTATTGTCCCTTGCTATTTTCTAATGTTTCGGTCACTGCTAGTTGCTATAATCGTCGAGGGTCGTTGTAGGTCGCTACTGTTGCTGTCCGGGAGATAGCTAGCTACTGTTCAGTCGCTGTCGGCTTGTTTGCCCTATGCTAGATGTCTAAATAGTCGCGCCAGGGACTGTTTTGTCAAGTTAGGTTGTTTTCCATCGCCCGTTGTCGATTCCAAGCAAGTTGCACGTTGTTCTTGTCACTGTCCTCATCCTGGTACCTTCTAGAATGCTTAACCCGTGATTTGATTTCCTAACCCTTGATTAGGGTGCTAAACTCCATTAGGGGTTATTAGTTTAATTTTAATCTTGGTTTATGTTGCTAATGATAAGTAATTAGTATTTGAATGCCACCTCGCTAATCCTCAAGTTTTTATGGTAAAATCGGAAAAGTCAGAAAAAGGGATATCGGACCGAGAAAAGTGAGCTGCGAGAAACGAGCCCAACGATAGGCCCATTGGACTTTTCAGCCACAAGGGCTAGCCCACCTAGGGCCCATGGGATTGGTGAAATTCCCATTTTGCCCTTGTCTTCTAGAAAGTTGAGTTTCCACCTTGGTTGATCATTTGGGTCAAACAATGACCATAGTTTGGGTTGGCTTTAACCCAACTTGCCATTCAAGTTAGAATTTTCTCTCTCTCCTCTCTTTCTGTCCTTTCTCTCAGTCGCACACCAGCCCTCTCTCTCCGCCGCACTTCAGCTCCCTCAATCTCTCTCTCCTTTTCTTCTTTTCCTTTTTATTCCTTTGTTTTTCTACTGATGTCTTCCTCTGTTTCCCCTGTTTCAGCTTCTGGTTGTTTCTATCTTTGAGTCTTGCTACAGCTGTGGCTCCAACTTGCCGCTGTTGTTGGGACAACTTGTGGTTACTACTGTAAAAGCTCGATTCTACTGTTTCTATGTTTTCTACTTCTGTTTTTGCATTTCCTACTATTGTCTCTTGTTGTTTTCTGCTATTTCTGTCACTTGTAGTTGTTGTAATTGCTAAGAATCGCTGCAGGTCACTACTGCTGCTATCCGGGAGATAGCTAGCTACTGTCTAGCCTTCGTCGCCCCTGTTTTCCCTCTGCTCAATGTCCAAACAACCGTGCCGAGGACTATTTTGTCAAGTTAGGTTGTTTTCCGTCACCTGTTGTCGATTCCAAGCGAGCTACACGTTGTTCTTGCCGCTGTCCTCGTCTAGATTTTTTCGGAACGCTTAACTTGTAATTTGATTTCCTAACCTTTGATTAGGGTGCTAAACTCCATGAAGGGTTATTAGTTTAATTTTAATCTTAGTTTATGTTGCTAATGATGAGTAATTAATTTTTGAATGCCGCATCGCTGATTCTCAAGTTTTTACGATAAGATTGGAAAAGTCGGAAAAATGGATATTAGATCGAGAAAAGTGAGCCGCGGGAAACGGGTCCAACCATAGGCCCATTGGACTTTTCAGCCACAAGGGTTGGCCCACCTAGGGCCCATAGAATTGGTAAAATTCCCATTTTGCCCTTGTCTTCTAGAAGGTTGAGTTTCCACCTTGGTTAATCATTTGGGGAAAAAAGTGAACATAATTTGGGTTGGTTTTAACCCAACTTGCCATTCAAATTAGACTTTTCTCTCTCCTCTCTTTCTATCCTCCCTCTCAATCACAATCCTGCCCTCTCTCAGCTGCACATCAGCTCCCTCCTTCTCTCTCTTATTTTCTTCTTTTCCTCTTCATTCCTCTGTTTTTCTGCCGTCTTCCTCTGTTTCCCCTGTTTCAGCTTCTGGTTGTTGCTATCTTTGAGTCTTGCTGCTGCTGCGGCTCTAGCTTGCCACTGCAGCTGGGACAACTTGTGGTTGCTGCTGTGGAAGCTCGGTTCTAATGTTTCCGCATTTTCTGCTACTGTTTCTACATTTTCTGCTCTTGTCCCTTGATGTTTTTTACTATTTCGGTCACTACTAGTTGTTGTAATCACTGAGGGTCGCTGCTGCTGCTGTTCGGGACATAACTAGCTGCTGTCTAGCCATTGTTGGCCCTATTTTACCTCTGCTCGAAGTCCAAATAGCCTGCCGAGGATTGTTTTGTCAAGTTAGGTTGTTTTTCGTCGCCCGTTGTTGTTTTCGAGCGAGCCGCTCATTGTTCTTGCCGCTATCCTCATCCCGATGTCGTTGGAACACTTGACCTGTGATTTGATTTCCTAACCCCTGATTATGGTGCTAAACACCATTTGGGGTTATTAGTTTAATTTTAATCTTGGGTTATGCTGATAATGATAAGTAATTAGTATTTGAACGCCACTTCATTAATCCTCAAGTTTTTACGGTAGGATTGAAAAACTCAGAAAAAGATATATCGGATCGAGAAAAATGAGTTGCGGGAAACAGGCCCAACCATAGGCCCATTGGACATTTCAGCCACAAGGGCTGGCCCACCTAGGGCCCATGGGATCGGTAAAATTCCCATTTTGCCGTTGTCTTCTAAAAGGTTGAATTTCCACCTTGGTTAATCATTTTGGTCAACAAGTGACTATAGTTTGGGTTGGTTTTAACCAAACTTGCCATTCAAGTTAGAGTTTTCTCTGTCCTCTCTTTATGTCCTCTTACTCAGTTATACACCAGCCCTCTCTCTCTCAGCCGCACTTCAGCTCCCTCAATCTCTCTCTCCTTTTCTTCTTTTCCTCTTCATTCCTCTATTTTTCTGCTGTTGTATTCCTCTGTTTCCTTTGTTTCTGCTTTTGGTTATTGCTATCTTTGAGTCCTTCTGCAACTGCTGCTGCGGCTCCAGCTTGCTGCTGTAGCTAGGACAACTTGTGGTTGTTGCTATGGAAGCTCGGTTCTACTGTTTCTATTTTTTTTGCCGCTGTTTCTGTATTTTCTGCTATTGTCTCTTGTTGTTTTCTGCTGTTTCGGTCATTATTAGTTGTTGTAATCGCCGAGGGTCGCTGCTGGTCGTTATTGCTACTGTCCAGCCACTATCGGCCCTGTTTTCCCTCTGTTTGATGTCCAATTAGTCGCGCTAGGGATTGTTTTATCAAGTTAGGTTGTTTTCTGTTGCCCGTTGTCGATTCTGAGCGAGCTGCTCGTTGTTCTTACCGATGTCCTCATCTCGATGCCATTGGAACGCTTGACCCGTGATTTGATTTCCTAATCCCTAATTAGGGTGCTAAACACCATTTGGGATTATTAGTTTAATTTTAATCTTGGTTTATGTTGCTAATGATAAGTAATTAGTATTTGAATGCCGCATCATTGATCCTCAAGTTTTTACAGTAGGATAGAAAAACTCGGAAAAAGATATATCGGACCGAGAAAAGTGAGCCGTGGGGAACGGGCCCAACCGTAGGCCCATTGGACATTTCAGCCACAAAGGCTGGCCCACCTAAGGCCCATGGGATTGGTGAAATTCTCATTTTACCCTTGTCTTCTAAAAGGTTAAGTTTCTACCTTGGTTAATCATTTTGGTCAACAAGTGAATATAGTTTGGGTTGGTTTTAACCCAACTTCCCATTCAAGTTAGGTTTTTCCCTCTCTCCTCTTTTTCTATCCTCTCACTCAGCCACACACCAGCCCTCTCTCTCTCAGCCGCACTTCAACTCTCTCCATCTCTCTCTCCTTTTCTCCTTTTCCTCTTCATTCCTCTGTTTTTCTACTGCTATTTTCCTTTGTTTCCCTTGTTTCTGCTTCTGGTTGTTGCTGTCTTTGAGTCTTGCTGCTGCAACTCCAGCTTGCTACTGTAGCTAGGACAACTTGTGGTTGCTAGTGTGGAAGCTCGGTTCTACTGTTTCTGTATTTTTTGCTGCTGTTTCTGTATTTTCTGCTGTTGTCTCTTGTTGTTTTATGCTGTTTCAATCACTACTAGTTGTTGTAATCGCCGAGGGTCGCTGTTGGTCATTGTTGCTGCTGTTTCTGTATTTTCTGCTATTGTCTCTTGTTGTTTTATGCTGTTTCAATCACTACTAGTTGTTGTAATCGCCGAGGGTCGCTGTTGGTCATTGTTGCTGCTGTCCAACCATTGTTGGCCTTGTTTTCCCTCTAATCGATGTCCAATTAGCCGCGCTGGGGACTGTTTTGTCAAGTTAGGTTGTTTTCCGTCGCCCGTTGTCGATTCTGAGCGAGCCACTCGTTGTTCTTACCACTGTCCTCATCCCGATGCCGTCGGAACACTTGACCTATGATTTGATTTCCGAACCCCTGATTAGGGTGCTAAACACCATTTGGGGTTATTAGTTTAATTTTAATCTTAGTTTATGTTGCTAATGATAAGTAATTAGTATTTGAACACCACCTCATTGATCCTCAAGTTTTTACGGTAGGATCGAAAAACTCGGAAAAAGATATATTGGATTGAGAAAAGTGACCTATGGGAAACAGGCCCAACCATAGGCCCATTGGACTTTTCAGCCACAAGGGCTAGCCCACCTAGGGCCCATAGGATTGGTGAAATTCTCATTTTGCCCTTGTGATCTAGAAGGTTGAGTTTCCACATTGGTTAATCATTTGGGTCAAAAAGTGACCATAGTTTGGGTTGATTTTAACCAAACTTGCTATTCAAGTTAGACTTTTCTCTCTCTTCTCTTTCTATCCTCTCACTCAGCCGCACACCAACCCTCTCTCTCAGCCACATTTCAACTCCCTCTATCTCTCTCTCCTTTTCTTCTTTTTCTCTTCATTCCTCTGTTTTTCTACTGCCGTCTTCCTCTTTTTCCCGTGTTTCTGCTTTTGGTTGTTGCTGTCTTTGAGTCTTGCTGCAACTGCTGTTGCTGCCGCTCTAGCTTGCTACTGTAGCTGGGACAACTTGTGGTTGCTGCTATGGAAGCTCGGTTTTATTGTTTCTGTGTTTTTTGCTGCTGTTTATGTATTTTCTGCTATTGTCTCTTGTTGTTTTCTACTGTTTTAGTCACTACTAGTCGTTGTAATCGTCGAGAGTCACTGCTAGTCATTGTTGCTACTGTCCAGCCGCTGTCGGCCCTGTTTTCCCTCTTCTCAATGTCCAATTAGTAGCATTGGGGACTGTTTTGTCAAGTTAGGTTGTTTTCCGTCGCCTGTTGTCAATTCCGAGCGAGCCGCTCGTTGTTTTTGCCGCTGTCCACATCCCGATACCTTTGGAACACTTAACCCGTGATTTGATTTCCTAACCCTTGATTAAGGCACTAAACTCCATTAGGGGTTATTAGTTTAATTTTAATCTTGGTTTACGTTGCTAATAATGAGTAATTAGTATTTGGATGCCGCCTTATTGATCCTTAAGTTTTTACGCTAAAATTGGAAAAGTCGAAAAAATGGATATCAAATTGAGAAAAGTGAGCCACGGGAAACGGGCCCAACCATAGGCCCATTGGACTTTTCCGCCACAAAGGCTGGCCCAGTTAAGGTCCATGGGATTGGTGAAATTCCCATTTTGCCCTTGCCTTCTAGAAGGTTGAGTTTCCACCTTGGTTAATCTTTTAGGTCAAAAAGTGACCATAGTTTGGGTTGGTTTTAACCCAACTTGCCATTCAAGTTAGATTTTTCTCTCCTCTCTCTTTATGTCCTCTCTCTCAGCTGCACATCCGCTCCCTCCTTCTCTCTCTTTTTTTCTTCTTTTCCTCTTCATTTTTTTTTATTTCTGCTGCTATCCTCCTTTGTTTCCCCTGTTTCAGCTTCTGGTTGTTGCTGTCTTTGAGTCTTGCTGTGGCTCCACCTTACTGTTGCAGTTGGGACAACTTGTGGTTGCTACTTTGGAAGCTCAATTCAGTTGTTTTTGTGTTTTCTACTGTGTTTTCTGCATTTTTTTGCTGTTGTCCCTTGCTATTTACTGCCGTTTTGGTCATTGCTAATTGCTGTAATCGCCGAGGGTCATTGTTAGTCGCTGCCGCTGCTGTCCAGCCGTTGTCAGCTTTGTTTTCCCTCTGCTCGGTGTCCAAATAGTTGCGCTGGGGTCTGTTTTGTGAAGTTAGGTTGTTTTCCGTTGCCCGTTGTCGATTCTAAGCGAACTGCTCATTGTTCTTGCCGACGTCGTCATCCTAGTAACTTCGGAACGCTTAACCCTTGATTAGGGTGCTAAACTCCATTAAGAGTTATTAGTTTAATTTTAATCTTTATTTATGTTGCTAATGATTAGTAATTAGTATTTGGACACCACCTCATTGATCCTCAAGTTTTTACGGTAAGATCAGAAAAGTCATAAAAAGGGATATCGGACCGAGAAAAGTGAGCTGCAGGAAACAGGCCCAACCATAGGCCCATTAGACTTTTCAACCAACAAGGGCTGGCCCACCTAGGGCCCATGGAATTGGTGAAATTCCCATTTTGCCCTTGTCTTTTAGAATGTTGAGTTTCCACCTTGGTTAATTTTTTGGATCAAAAAGTGACCATAGTTTGGGTTGGTTTTGACCCAACTTCCTATTCAAGTTAGACTTTTCTCTGTCATCTCTCTCAGCCGCACATCAGCTCCCTCCTTCTCTCTCTCCTTTTCTTCTTTTCCTCTTCATTCCTCTGTCTTTTTGTGGCTGTCTTCCTCTGTTTCTACTTGGTTGTTGCTGTCTTTGAGTCTTGCTACTACTACAATTGGGACAACTTGTGGTTGGTGCTGTGGAAGCTCGGTTATGTTGTTTCTGTGTTTTCTGTTGCTGTTTCAGTCACTGTTAGTTGTTGTAATTGCTGAGGGTCGCTACTATTGCCATCTGGGACACAGCTAGCTACCGTCCAGGAATGGCTATCTGCCGTCCGGGACACAACTGGCTGCTTTCTAGCCGTTGTCGGCCTTATTTTCCTTCTACTTGATGTCCAAATAGCCGCATTGGGGCATTTAGGTTTTTTTTCGTCGCCCGTTGTCGATTCCGAGTGAGCCTCTTATTGTTCTTGCCGCCACCGTCATCCCGAAACCTTCGGAACGCTTAACCCATGATTTGATTTCCTAACCCTTGATTAGGGTGCTAAACTCTATTATGGGTTATTAGTTTAATTTTAAACTTGGTTTATGTTGCTAATGATGAGTAATTAGTATTTGACCGTTGCTTCATTGATCTTCAAGTTTTTACAATAGGATTGGAAAAGTCAAAAAAAGTGATATCGGACCGAGAAAAGTGAGCTGTGGGAAATGGGCCCAACCATAGGCCCATTAGACTTTTCAGCCACAAGGGCTGGCCCACTTAAGGCCCATGGGATTGGTGAAATTCTCATTTTGTCCTTGTCATCTAAAAGGTTGAGTTTCCACCTTGGTTAATCATTTGGGTCAAAAAGTAATCATAGTTTGGGTTGGTTTTAACCCAACTTACCATTCCAGTTAGACTTTTCTCTCTCCTCTCTTTCAGCTGCACACCAGCCCTCTCTCTCAGCCGCACATCAACTCCCTCCTTCTCTCTCTCAAATTCTTCTTTTCCTCTTCATTCCTCTATATCGCCAAGGGTCACTGCTACTGTTGTTTAAGACATAGCTAGCTGCTGTGCAACCACTGTCGGCCTTATTTTCCCGTAGCTTGATGTCCAAATAGCTACGCCAAGGATTGTTTTGTCAAGTTAGAATTTTTTCCATCGCCTATTGTCGATTCCGAGCAAGCAGCTCGTTGTTCTTGCCCCCGTCGTCATCCCGATACCTTCGAAACGCTTTACCCATGATTTGATTTCCTAACCTTTGATTAGGGTGCTAAACTCCATTAGGGGTTATTGGTTTAATTTTAATCTTGGTTTATGTTGCTAATGATGAGTAATTTGTATTTGCATACTGCCACATTAATCCACAAGTTTGGCCCACCTAGGGCCCATGGGATTGGTGAAATTCCCATTTTGCCCTTGTCTTCTAGAATGTTGAGTTTCCACCTTGGTTAATCTTTTGGGTCAAAAAGTGACCATAGTTTGGGTTGGTTTTGACCCAACTTCCCATTCAAATTAGACTTTTCCCTGTCCTCTCTCTCAGCCGCACATCAGCTCCCTCCTTCTCTCTCTCCTTTTCTTCTTTTCCTCTTCATTCCTCTGTTTCTGTTTCTGGTTGTTGCTATCTTTGAGTTTTGTTGCTGCTATTGCAGTTGGGACAACTTGTAGTTGGTGCTGTGGAAGCTCGGTTATGCTATTTCTGTGTTTTCTGCTGCTGTTTCAATCACTACTAGTTGTTGTAATCGCTAAGGGTCGCTATTGCTACCGTCTAGGACACAACTAGTTGCTGTCCAGCCGTTGTCAGGCCTATTTTCCCTTTACTCGGTGTCCAAATAGCCGCGTTGGGGACTATTTTGTCCATTTAGGTTTTTTTTTCGTCGCCCGTTGTCAATTCCGAGCGAGCCGCTTATTGTTCTTGCCGCCACCGTCGTCCCGATACCTTTGGAACACTTAACCCGTGATTTATTTCCTAACCCTTTATTAGGGTGCTAAACTCTATTATGGGTTATTAGTTTAATTTTAAACTTGGTTTATGTTGCTAATGATGAGTAATTAGTATTTGAACGCCACCTCATTGATCTTCAAGTTTTTACGATAGGATCGGAAAAGTCAAAAAAAGTGATATCGAACCGAGAAAAGTGAGCTGTGGGAAACGGGCCCAACCATAGGGCCTTTGGGATTGGCGAAATTCTCATTTTGCCCTTGTCATCTAGAAGGTTGAGTTTCCACCTTGGTTAATCATTTGGGTCAAAAAGTGACTATAGTTTGGGTTGGTTTTAACCCAACTTGTCATTCAAGTTAGACTTTTCTCTCTCCTCTCTTTCTTTCCTCTCTCTCAACCACACATCAGCTCCCTCATTCTCTCTCTCAAATTCTTATTTTCCCATTCATTCATCTGTATCGCCGAGGGTCGCCGCTACTGTTGTTCAGGACACAGCTAGCTGCTGTGCAGCCGCTGTCGGCCCTATTTTCTCATGGCTCAATGTCCAAATAGCTGCGCCGGGGATTGTTTTGTCAAGTTAGAATTTTTTCCGTCACCTGTTGTCGATTCCAAGCAAGCAGCTCATTGTTCTTGCCACCGCCGTCATCCCAATACCTTCAGAACGCTTAACCCGTGATTTGATTTCCTAACTTTTGATTAGGGTGCTAAATTCCATTAGGGGTTATTGGTTTAATTTTAATTTTGGTTTATGTTGCTAATGATGAGTAATTTGTATTTGGACACCGCCACATTAATCCTCAAGTTTTTACGGTAAGATTGGAAAAGTCGGAAAAAAGGGATATTGGACCGAGAAAAGTGAGTCGCGAAAAACGACCCAACAATAGGCCCATTGCACTTTTTAGCCTCATGGGCTTGCCCACCTAGTGCCCATGGAATTGGTGAAATTCTCATTTTGCCCTTGTCCTCTAGAAGGTTAAGTTTCCACCTTAGTTAATCTTTTGACTCAAAAAGTGACCACAGTTTAGGTTGGTTTTAATCCAACTTAACATTCAAGTTAGACTTTTCTCTATCCTCTCTTTCTATCATCTCTCTCAGCCGCACACCAGCCCTCTCTCTCTCAGCCGCACATCAGCTCCCTCATTCTCTTTCTCCTTTTCTTCTTTTCCTCTTCATTCCTCTATTTTTCTACTACTATCTTCCTCTGTTTCCCCTGTTTTTGCTTCTGGTTGTTGCTGCCTTTGAGTTTTGCTACTATTGCTGTTGCTACTGCTGCGGCCTCAACTTGCTGCTGCAATTGGGACAACTTGTGGTTGCTATTGTGGAAGCTCGGTTTTGCTATTTATGTGTTTTCTGCTATTGTTTCTGTGTTTTCTGCTTTTGTTTCTGCATTTTCTACTGTTGTCCCTTGTTGTTTTCTACTATTTCAGTTATTGCCTGCTAGTTGTTGTAATCGCCGAGGGTCGCTTTTGTTGCTATCCAGCCATTGTCGACCCTATTTTCCTTCTGCTCAGTGTCCAAATAGCTGCGTAGGGAACTATTTTGTGGAGTTAGGTTTTTTTCGTCACTCATTGTCGATTCCAAGTGAGCCGCTCATTATTCTTGCCGCCACCGTCATCTCAGTACCTTCATAATGCTTAACCCGTGATTCGATTTCCTAACCCTTGATTAGGGTGCTAAACTCCATTAGAGGTTATTAGTTTAATTTTAATCTTAGTTTATGTTGCTAATGATGAGTAATTAATATTTGGACGCCGCCTTATTAATCCTCAAGTTTTTACGGTAAGATTGGAAAAGTTGGAAAAAGGGATATCGGATCGAAAAAAGTGAGCCGCAAGAAACAGGCCCAACCACAGGCCCATTGTACTTTTCAACCACAAAGGCTTGCCCACCTAGGGCCCATGGGATTGATGAAATTCTCATTTTGCTCTTGTCTTTTTGAAGATTGAGTCTCCACCTTGGTTAATCTTTTGGGTCAGAAAGTGACCATAGTTTGGGTTGGTTTTAACCCAACTTGCCATTCAAGTTAGACTTTTCTCTCTCCTCTCTTTTTGTCCTCTCTCTTAGCCGCACATCAACTCCCTTCTTCTCTCTCTCCTTTTCTTTTTTTCCTCTTCATTCCTCTGTTTTTCTGCTACTGTCTTCATCTATTTCCCCTGTTTCTGCTTTTGGTTCTTACTGCCTTTGAGTCTTGCTGCTATTGTTGCGGCTTTAGCTTGCTACTTCAGCTAGGACAATTTGTGGTTGCTGTTAAGGAAGCTCGATTCTACTGTTTCTGTGTTTTTTGTTATTGTTTCTGCATTTTCTGCTATTGTCTCTTGCTGTTTTCTGTCGTTTCGGTCACTACTAGTTGCTGTAATCACCGAGGGTCGCTGCTGCTGCTGTCTAGGACACAACTAGCTATTGTCCAGCCATTGTCAACCCTGTTTTCCCTCTGCTCAGTGTCCAAATAGTCGCGACAGCAACTATTTTGTCAAGTTAGGTTGTTTTCCATTGCTCGTTGTCGATTCCGAGTGAGTTGCTCGTTGTTCTGGCCTCCGCCGTTGTCTCGGTTCTTCACAACGCTTAAACCGTGAGTTGATTTCCTAACCCTTGATTAGGGTGCTAAACTTCATTAGGGGTTATTAGTTTAATTTTAATCTTGATTTATGTTGCTAATGATGAGTAGTATTTGTTAATTGTTTAATCTTGATTAGTGTTAACCGTAGTTAGATTAATCTACCCTGGGTTAGAATAAAATAACCATGATTAGATTAAAGAAATTGCAGTCAGATTTATTAACCGTGGTTGAATAAAGTAATTGTGGTTTAATAAAGTAACCTCAGTTGAGTTAGTTAACTATAGTTGGGTCAAATAGTAATTGCAGTTAATATTAATATATTATTTATTAATTTCGGAATTAATTAATTAATTATTTATTATTGGAATTAATTATTTATTAATTTCGTAATTATTTATTATTATTTTTGGAGTAATAATTAATTATTTATTTTTGGAAAATGATTAATTAGTTAGTTGTGGATGATTAATCAATTTTGGATGTTGAATATTTATTGTTGGGTAATTATTAATGGAGTTTTTTTTGGAAATAAGTATTATTTTTGGGAAGTACATTATTAATTAATTGTGTTAGTATCGATTAATTTCGGTGGATTATTATTTGTACTTTTCTCCCGCGGATTACATATCGAATACATATATGCTTGCTGTCTTCGATGATCTTGTTTAATATGTACTCGGTGGAGTAAATTCGTGGACTGTGATTATAAATTAGGGTTGATGTACTCAACATATTAGTATAACTACATGTGAAAGCATTTATATTCACATGACCACGTGTAAAATATTACCACCTTACAAGTACAAATTGTGGTGAATTAACATGTACAATCACGAATCATGTCTGCATTAGCTGCCCTAAAAGATAATAAAATGAGCATGATTAATTGATGTGCTTGCATGGTCACATAAGAGCTCGTCACCCGGTGGAGGATCTGTGGTTGACGAATTCCATATTATCGGAATGCCCGGCAGGGGTTTGGATGCAGGTCGCGATAAAAACCGAACCTATGCTCCTTCGGAAATGCCGTCTAGACGCCAAATGTAGCCGCGCCTAATAGGATGGGACGATGCCCAGTTAGACTAGTAAACTACCAACTTGTGTGTTGGAAGTAAATTCCCACAAAGGTTGTTAATAAATGGAACACGAGCGAGTGCATGGTGCATGAGACAACTTGAGAGGTATTCTAATCATTTGATATACTTGTTGCATTGAGGTGGGCATTAAATAAATTGTATCATGCAGGTTGCATGTGCCAAGAGCGAGGTAAGGATGCTTGTGATTGCAATTATTAATTGTTAATAATTGCATATGAGCACTAGCCTAATCATGCGTATGATAATGGTTGAATGGATATTATTCTATTATTGATTTGTGGGTGATAGAAATATTGCACGTTTAGGATGTCCCCGAGGTAAGTAGGTATCCTACCCGAGGTTTAGGTTATTAACTTATTGAGATTTATCTCACTAGTTATTGTATAACCATTTCTAGGACCTTAGCATGGCACATCTCCCAGTTAGGTTCAGTGTCCCGATGGACATGGACACCAAGGTTACGCCACGTCTTGCTCCAAGTCAGCCTTTAATCTATGAGCTCCATGTTACCACTGTTTGGGTGGACGAGGGTTTGATTAGGTGGACTCCACACCTTTTTAAGGCTCGATACATGCGACAGCGCAATGAGCTCTTTGGTCCCATCAGGGGATTTGACGGGCCCCCTTCTGATGGTCCCACCCATGAGGTCTGGGACCCCATGGCCGTCGACGTCCCTAATGACGCTATAGAAAACCCGACTACCAAGGAGGAGGATCCAAAGGAAGACTCGGATTAGTTTTTTGCGTAGGTGTTTGAAGCCTACTTTTTAAACTAACCCTTGTAGATAGTGGTAGAAGTAAGTTACCCGACCTAGTCCCTTTTTGTGTAGGCCTACAAGAAAAAGAGCCCAAGGTAGGGCGTGTACATATTGTTTTCCCCAGGGTAACTTCAATAAATAAATAAAAATAGTGTTTGTTTTTTATGTGTCTTTTTGCTATCCCTGTTGTTGTTGTTGATTGGGTGGAGTACAAATTGTTTCTGCATGCGCATAATTCGAAAGTTAAAAATAAATGGTCGGCGACAAATCCTAGGAAGTCACAAATCAAATGACTGCATGTGAAATAGGGGTTGTCGCGGACTTGAAGGTCAGATCGTGACAATGGACACGATAAATAGTAATTTTGACTTTGATTTTTGTTTTGTCCCATTCTGAACATTCACTGATTTTGGGTAGAAAACTTGGGTGTTGTCTTCAAAATGTAGCATGATAATATTCTCCATTGTCTTCTTTGGTTTTTGTTTTCTTTTGGTGATTGGTGATTTGTAATTTGGTTATGTAATTTCCTTTATTTGTCTTCGTCCATGACAGGTCAATGTCATGGAAATCATCATAATTGATGTTACCATTATGATGGAATTCATTAGAGGAACTTGTAGATTTCATTTTTGACATGATTTTTTCTCATGTAATGGATATTTATCCGGTGATTGGATGGCCACAATTGCTGCGACTCGCCTTCACCAATGATCAGTATCGAAAGGGATGGAGTTTAAGGGTTTTTACTTATGAGATGATCCTCAAAAGGCTCATCTCATCAAGGATGACTCAAACACATTATTAATTATTATTGTCCCAAAAAGTCCATCAATCATAAGCACGAACTTTCCCAAGCCCAAACCATGCATGATAGCAAAAGGGTGTCGTGATGCGACCTTCACACTACAAACAAATGCAAATGTGAGCTTGGGGGTATTTTTACCTTAGTCGCTCTTACGAAGGTACTCTCACAAATAGATAGCATCACTTCATCTTTTTTGCAGTCGTAGTAATGAGTATGTTAACCTCAGTAAATCCTAACCAAGATCCATGATCCACGGTCACTCTTACGAAGGTACTCTCACAAATAAATGGCGTCACTTCATCTCATTTGCGGTTGTAGTGACGAGTATGCTAAACCGTAGTGAAACTCGATTAAAATTCATATCCCATGTGACGGGTTCATTTTATTAAGTTGTATTAGACAACCTAAAATAAAATTTTAGGAGTTGCCATTAGCCTCATTTTTGGGAGTCAACTAGAAAGCCCAATCAAGGGTTGGGAATGCTTCCTCGATTTCTACGCAACCAAAGATTCTAGGACTTAGATTACGTTGATATTGCTATTAATGCCATTTCGGTACCTAACAGTTATCGTGTTACCTAAGGTAATTATGCATGTTTTTTAACCTTTTCGTATCATTTGAAATTAAAAAGGGAGATCATGCATGGATATCGATTTTATGCCATTCTAAGTCTACTCAAAAGGAAAAAGAAAGCAAACAATTAAAAATTAAAGTTTGGTATGGTAAGTAAACACTTAGGGAAAGCAATAAATCTAATCATGCTAATATGGAATGAAGGAATGCAAAAAGAAAGAAAGAAACCACATATCGTTGAATTTTTATACAACACGAAAGAAAATTCCAGACATATGTCAAGAATGAATGAATGATACAAAAGAAAGGATTGAAATGGACATCGACCACTTGCCATTTACAAAGAAGAAATGGTTGAATGGACTTCCACCTTCCGCCATCTTCGAGATTGCTTCTTGTATCTATTCTAAATTTAGCTAATAGCTAAATGCGAGCATATTACATTTGAAACAAGCATTGAAGCATACAAAAGGCAATCTGAACATGTCAAGGAATCAAAAAAACAAACAGTCAATTTGTCCAAATTGGTCTCGGGATTGGCCTTTGACATTGCACAAATAATGTGCCACAAAAATGTTTCCCTATTCATTATTAGATGTGACTTATGGTAATTAACCATCATTAATATTCACTCACGGCGATTAATACCATAAGTCCTTAAATCGAATTCCATATATTTCCCAAAGGATTCCATGAATGCATGCATCGTGCCTACACATACATCTAACAATCACATGCATAATTTAAAACTAAACATGCATGCAAGCTCGAAGACTTTAGTTCACATTCAATCAAATAATCAGTAAATCGACATCGGGTCATTTCACTCGTCCATCATGCGTCAATCACAAACACTTGCACCAAACAAGCAAGATTGGTAATGAAAGAGTTTATACGATGCTTAAAAATGATTTTATTACGAAAAAGCACCATATGAATGGACATTTGGGTGAAAACTGTCGAAAATACACAATTTTAGAATTCACTACATTTGATGGACTCGATAAAATCATCAATCAACCCTTTTAATTTCTGAAAAATTTTGTCAACAAATTTCAGGGAGTGAGGATCAAAAGTTGTGAAGACACTGAAAGCTGGTTCAGCATGCATGTTTTAAAAAAAAATCCTAGAACAGAATTAGATCGTAAGGGGGAAAATAGAGGAATTCAGGACACAACAAGTAAATGACAAGCAATTGAAAAAGACCCATGGATAATTGGCTCTACTAAAATTACAAAACATCAAGCACTCAATAAGGAACAACTTTCATGAAGAAAGCTACCTAAGATAAACTACACATGATTTTATAAAAATCAAAGAACACAAGTCAATGCATCAGAACAGAGCAGGGCAGCAGAGTTTTAAGTCAAACTCATGGCAGTTTGGTTTAATGAACGATGTTCAAAAATTCTCAAATTTTGTCACAATATATACACATGAAAAAAAATCAAATTCTATAAAGGAGTCAACTCCGTAATCTTTATCGAAAAATTCATACAAAAAAAAGAAAATGCAGACGCGGAATTGACACAACATGGATTCCGAATTTCCAACTTTCCAGATTTCAAGGTAAATTTTACAAAAATGAAAAGTAGGCCTAACTACATGAAATGAGCAAAACTTTGCGCCGTTGGAAAGCTTGGAATGTGCTTCAAGACTTTATAAGAGAGATTAAATTCAGTTACGGTCAATTGCATATTCAATTCATGACATTTGTAAAAGTGCGCAAATCAGTTAGGGACATGGCAGATTATGATGCATGAATAGGAACTAGTTAGGTCACTTATATGAAAATTATGACATTTTAACATGACATAGGGTTTGATGCGATGAACAAATTTGTTGAGACATCTAACCTTAAATCAGTGTACAAAAAATCACACAAATTCATGAATGTAACAAGATAATCTAACCTTATTCATGACAAGAGGGTCAAATTTTAGAATTGATGCATGAACTTCACACATGAGTTTCACGTAGCAAAAGAGGTCTAAATTATACATTGCATACATCTTTTTGAAGCTTGTGATGTCTCCTAGGTATGTCTATAAGAATCCATGCAACAGTTTGGTCTTTAAGGGGATGAAACAAATCAATCACTACAAGTGGACAGAATAGCTAAATGTTGCAGCAAGCATGCTCACATGATGCGTGGTTTACAATATCTTCATGACATGGCAAAAACATAAGGAAAATCATGTTGGTAGTATGCAACACCATAAACATTTCTCATGAAGGGACTCAAATCTAATTGGGATCACAAAAGATCATGCAAAATTAGCAAAAACAGGTAATGTTCATAAAGAACAAGCAATTAGAGAACCAAGTGTCAATCTTAATCATTCTATTGATTAAGCAAATGTTGGCCAATTACGGTGATCTATACCTTGTTGTAAAGTAATGAAATTTACTATTACTTTCATGAAGACATTGAGGTCAGAAAAGTAAATTTACAAACTCAATTTCATGTAAATGTGAATCAGACTTAGTTAGGATAGAATGTATGTGTGACGGTCTATTGAGGTTTTCCGTGACTAATTGTACTCCGAAAAATCCAAAAAAAAATTATATGTTGAAGTTAAGACTTATGTAACTTTTTTCATGAAGGAGTTGACCTCCATATCTTAACACAAATTAGCTAACAAAGCAGACTAATTCAGAGTGAGTAGGGAAACATGCATTCTTGAATTAAGGGCAGTTCGTTAGGGATCTCACCTACTACAACACGTTGGAAAAATTTAGGAAAAAATTATGTTATAGTCTAGATAATTCCGAATGACTTTATGAAGGCACCGACCAAATCACAATAGAAAAATCAATTAAGAATGGACAAATTTGCTAACTTCGGGTAAAATCTGAAAATCCAGTTTCTGCAGAATGTTCACAGACAGATCCGAACTTTGAAAATGTTTTTGAATAGCAAACAATACCGATTCAGGACCTATAAGATATCAAATCAAAGCTCTCCAAATGCTCTATGAAAGTCTAGAAGACATTTAAACTTGGAAACGAAGTTTTAAACCTTAAAACGACCATCAAAGAACATCTATCTAGAAACTACGAATTTTGCAGAACTTCTTCAATCAAGCAAGCAATTGTCATCTCTAGCCATCATACAATCATCTAACAACCATAGATCATCAAACTCAAGCATATTTAAGGTCCTAAAGCCAAATTGTAACCTCGATCACCTAAGGTGATCTCGCTTTATCGGATTCATGATCAAGAGAGAATACCTTATGATCCTTTGTGACTTGTGTCACGGATCCAAGGTTTCCGTGATCAATGGAGTGTTCATGATCAAGGAAGAACGACCAAAATGCCCCTAGGAGGATCCAAGTGCTTCTGGAACATTCTCAGGAATGGGCGATACCGTAATTGTGTCGTGGTCCAGAATATTCTCAGCATAAATGCCGATAGATGGTAGGTGGGGCGATACAATCTCGTCCACCGGATTCAAATTCGATCACTAGTTATAATTTGAGAGCCTCAAGTATAAGAAGGGATGCCCTCCTCCTCATTTGTATCCATCCAACCATTTAGCAATATAAGTTCCATTCTCTCTTTCAGAGCTTCTCTCTCTAGACTCTCTCTTTACGATTCGGGTGAGTTGAGTGATCGATCGATTCGAAAAAAGCTTGGCTTAGGCACCCAATGATCCCAAGAGATCAAAACTTGCCTAAGTCGCCAAACGATCACGATCCCAAAAGATCGGCCCGTGACAAGTGGTATTAGAGCAAAGAAGAGAGATTCGAGGAGCGCCAATTGTTCAAGAGAATGTCGAGCCAATAAGCTATTGTGGATGGAGAGGCTGCCCAAGTCAGAGAGACTCACAGCCGAAGCAAGAAAAGAGGGACCTTGTCAAAAGTCGTTGCCGTGCTCAATGAGAAGTTCGCGAGGATGCGAAGCACCGTGGTTGAACTCATAAACAAACTTGATGATGTACGAGACCGGATCATGAAGGTCGAATGCACTCTTCGCAAGGACTTCACGGACACCATCAACGATGCGACGGTCCCTCTCCAAGCCAAGGATGATGCCCTCGAAACGTTGATTGAAGACTTGAGGGAACAAGTCCAAGCAATGGAAGAGGAGAATCCCTGATGAGACAAGGTCGAAGCCATGAAGGTGGAGATCCAAGAGCTTAAGGCGAAGCTCCCCCTATGCAAGTCGAGCATCACAAACGAAGAGCGGTGCCCAAGATATATTTGCCAAAACCCAAGGAATTCAAGGGTGATCGATCCGCCAAAGAAGTGGACAGCTTCGTATGGAGCATGGAAGATGAGGGTGTCAAGGTACGAACCGTTGCTATGTTCCTTACGGATACTGTAATGCTTTGGTGGCATAACAGGTATGATGAGACCAAGCGCAATGCCCATCTCATGGAGACATGAGATGAAATCGTGAAGGAATCTCGAGAGTACTTTTTCCTCGAGTTTGCTCAACAAGAAGCTCGTAGCAAGCTCTATCGCCTTAAGCAACAAGGTATGGTTCGAGAGTACGTGAAGATATTCACCGAACTCAAGCTCCAAATCAACAACCTTGAAGAAGAGGAAGCTTTCGGAACATTCTTGGATGGACTCGAGCCATGGGCAAGACAAGAGCTCATGTGTTGAGACGTGAGAAATCTCTCAAGGGCCCTAACCGTGGCCGAATCGCTCATCGAACTCACCAAATTTGATCCAACAAAGCATCGATCAAGGCATTAGAGGTCGAATCAGTCCTCCGAGGATGAAAGTAGAAATAATCCCCATGGCCCCAAGGATCAAGGCGGCCAAATGAAGACTTGGGGAGAAGGATCATCCAAGGAAGTCAACCACAAGCCAACTACACAAATAAGTATGATCAACCTCCACCCATTCCTTGCTTCATTTGCTAAGGAAATCATTGGACACAAAAATGTCCACAAAAGTATCGAGTCAATGCCATCCTCTCCATGGAAGAAGAGGAACAACCCAAGGAGGAGAAGCGTCAAGTCCGACTTGGTGGGATGATGCTCAACTCTGTCCAAACCCAACTGCCTCCTAAGAAGAATGAGCAAACAGACATGTACTCTGTCAAGATCAAGGTCTGCGACATTACTCTCTATGCTTTGGTTGATACCAGTGCGTCCAACGTGCTCATGGTGACCTAGGTAGCAAAGAAGCTGGGCTTGGAAGTGATACCAAATGGAAGACGATTCAATACTATCAATTCAGAAGACCTTGCAAATGGAGGAACAACATCGGAGATGGAAGTCCAAATTGGCAAATGAAAAGGCAAGCTCTCGTTCGAAATAGTCCCACTCAATGACTACAACCTCATCATTGGTATGCAATTCTTCGATCAAGGGAGAGTTATGATCGACATGGGATCTAAATGCATTATGGTGCCAATGCTCCAAGGGGTGATGAACACCAAGACCATCGCGCAATTTATCTCCTCGACAAGAGTTTGAAGGCGGCCAAGCGAATGGCCAATCAACAACTGAAGACCCAACCATTGGAGAAACCAAAGGTAAATTTGGGACCTCCTGCACCAACCGGCGACATGCCGATCAAAGCCGTCTCCCCCAAAGTGGAGTACGTGCCACGTGCCATACCCAAGTTGAAGAAAGGATTGTGCATCCAACCGATTGTTCGAGAAACCGTTTGAGGTACCGTTCAAGTCGATGAGGGCCAAGTGGAATAGGAAGAAGCATAAAAGAGCTTGTGCCAAGAAGAACTCTCCCTATGCTGTGAGCACTGAGGATGTCACTCGAATGAGTGGGGGAGAATGTCACAGATCCAAGGTTCCCGTGATCAATGAAGTATTCATGATCAAGGGAGAACAACCAAAATGCCCATGGGATAATCCAAGTGCTTTCGGAATATTTCAGAGACTAGCGAGACCATAATTGTGATGTGGTCTAGAATACTCTCGTCATAAATGCCGGTAGATAGTAGGTGGGGCGATACGATCTCGTATGTCGGATTCAAACTCGATCAATAGTTGTAATCCGAGGGCCTTAAGTATAAAAAAGGGTGACATCCCCTCATTTGTATCCATCTAACCATTTAGCAATCTAAGTTTCATTCTCTCTTTCAGAGCTTCTCTCTCTAGACTTTCTCTTTCTATGATCCGGGTGAGTTGAGTGATCAATCGATCCAAAGAAGGCTTGGCTTAGGTGCCCAATGATCTCAAGCGATCCAAAATTGCCCAAGTCGCCGGATAGTTACAATCCCAAACGATTGGCCCATGACACTTGAGCTTGATTAATTGCATATCGAACTATCATAGTGCACTATGGAGATCTAGAAACCTTTAGAAACCTTGAGGATCATCGAAAAACCATCGAGGGACGTTAGATTACTATTGGTTCGATTTGAACTGGATCGGACTAATTCGCGACTATGGGAAAAGATGCCGACGGAAGATCAGCTTGGACAGGATTCCCCAGTGATTGGAGAAGACAGCAACGACATTGATAGATTGGGGAGGAGGTAGTAGGTTTTCTATGAGGGTGGAGCATTGCCGTTTGAGGCCTAGACAGGCGACATGGGTGCAAGGAGGAGTGGCAGTGGTTCGCACGGTAGAGAGAGGGAGGGTGGGAAAGAGAGAGAAAAAAGAGAAATTTGGGGGAGAGAGCAAACTCAAATCTACATTTTTTATCAAATGAGACCCCCTTCAATTTTTGAGGACAAATTGGATATATACCTTCCCTTAGATCAAATTTTGGGCGTTGGTTTGATCGGATGGGCTAGATTTCATCTAATTCATTCCTTGGAGTTTAAGCAAATATGGAATTAAGTATGTGTTAATTTGAATGGCTAAGATGCATTCTCAATGGACGGTGATGATTTATCTTGAGATCGGGTTTTTTTTGTTGCAATTTTCCTAAACTTGGGGGTAAATTTGCAAATTTTATAAAGTCTGGGGCACAATGGGAAATTTGAAATTTAGGACACGTGGAGGTTGATTGTGTGGCGGGCCATCCCACAGTGGTTGCTAGTCACCAAGAACTAGCCAGAGGAGGGTTGAATCAGCCTCTTCTGTCGACGACTGATTGGACCAATCAAATCGGTCTAAATCAGTTCAACCAGCTCAACCGCTCTTTAGGGCACTTGGGTCCCAATATTTTCTAAACTTATGCAATTTAGTCCCCTAAATTGAAAGAAGATTTTATTAATTTTGAGGAAAAATGGTCAAATTTATAAATAAATAAAAAGGTCCAATTTTGACTTACTTAAGCCAATCAAACCTTGAAAATGCAATCCGGTGATTTTTAATGGCTTAATTATCTAATTGTTATGAAAAATAATTGCGCCATGCTATGGGTCCACCTAATTAGACTCTCTTAGACTAAATTGGGCAATTTCATGCCAAAAATTGCAAATTAACTGAAATTGGATTCAATTAAAATTGCAAGACATATATTGTATCAATTGCCTATGCTTAGAGTGACTTATTCATTCAAATTGACCTTGAATTGATAGCACGATTTGTATATCAAAATTAAATTGAGAGCCAATATTGAAATTGAACCTCAATTATCAAATTAAGCCTTACTCATGAATGAGTCAATTTGAATTTCGCAAATTGAAGCTCATTAGCTCTACTTTCTTGAGCCCAAGTAAGCTAAATTCCTCAAATTGATAAGTTCTGAAGTAAACTTCCCAAAATTGACCCCTAATTTGAGTTTAATTGACAAAAGCAAGTAGATCAGTATTTGTTCACAAATTGCATTAAACCAATCCAAACCCTAATTAGAGGTACAAATTACATTTGACTTACCCCATCTTGAAATTGATTGAACTAGTGAATGAGTAATTGTTTCTAAATCAAATGTCATCAAATGAATTAAGCCTAATTATGACTAGAGCATAAGTAATTTTATTTTTGGTCGATTTTGAACCTAAAATTGAAAATTTTGAAAAATAAGGCTCCTAACCAATTTTTGCAAATTTTTTTATGCCAAAGTCAAATTAAAGTTAAAAATGAGATGATTTTTGTGTATCATCAACCCCTAGCCACAGACATGCTCGACTACCACAGACAAGAAAGGTTTTCTAATTTTTTGGGCAAAAATTTGACAAAAAATCAACCCCTAGTTGACTTTCAACTAAATATTCAATTTTGTGATTAAATCTTTGAAATTTTCAAAAATTTAGTTCGCCAAAGTGAAAATTATGACAACTCAGGACATTTTCATGCAAAAAGCCAACTTTTGATTTGAGATTGACTTTTGTTCAAAAAGTTAACCCAAAAGTCAACTGTATGACTTTTTGGGTTTTTATTGAAAATAAATTGGAAATTACTTAAAATGACATCCTAAATGAAAAGAAATGAAAAATGACACTTTTTATTCAAAAAAATGGGCTCCATCACTATCGAAAATCCTAATTTTGATTTTATTACCATTATTGACACGTCAACTAAAAATTAGGTGTTAATAGCAACGGGCTTGGGCTAATAATTTTTGTTGAAGAAATTTTGCAATTTTTTGATCAATGGGTGATTAGGTATTTGGGGGGATTTTGCCAATTTAATTAGTTTAGGACTCATTGCTCAGAAATGTTTTTAATGAATTTAAAATTATCCCACCACTTAGTATTAAATCTCATAAGTAGGTGCTGAACATGTGAAGAGTAAACTGGGTGAAAATATTCCCAAGCAATTACCCAGGAAACTCGAAAATTGATGAAAAAGTGTATGAGGTTAGAAAAATTTAATTCATGATTGGTTGGTTTGAAATGGGTGTGAAAAAAAATTTTAGCTGTTTTTAGATTGTAAAGGTAAGATTTGAAAAATAGGATCAAATTAACTCAATCTTAGGAACTAGTAAAATAATTATTCAATGTTGAAGTCAGTTTTAAAATAGAAGAATCAAGTGTGACGATCATCGGAAAAAAGCGTTCCATCATGCTTCTTGGTATAGGTGAAGGTGGGAAGATATGTTAATTTAGTAGTTAATTCTGCTTCAAATTGTAATTGGGTATAACAAGTCAGTTTTCATATTTCTGGTGATATAACTTGAAGAGTTGTGGTTATAGAATGGGTAATATTATTATTATTTGAGTTTTCAGATGATGCAAAGTATCTAAAGGTAATCGATTTGGTTTCAACAAGGATTTATCTGTAATAAGCTTGGGGTTTTGATAAATCAAATAGTTTGTAATACCAATTTTATGAAAAAACCTTATTTGCATATACTTTTGAGTTTTCGTGATAAAATTCTTTTTCAACTTTCTTGATGTCTTAGTATTGGCTTGTAGTGATAAATTGTGATTTTGCTAAGACCCATGATGCTACTACAGGGGTGTTAGGTTTTGCGGCAAAGGAAGGGGGTAGTTTTATGACTATTTCACTTGTAATTCTTTTGAGTGATTATGATTCTTTTGGATTATGAGAGGCTGATGGTGAAAGGTTTAAAGTGATTTCAATTTCCTTTAATCGATTTTCTTTAGTAATTGTCTACCTAAGTTTTGATGGCAGTTGAAAGTGATAGTGATTTTTCAATTTGTGATCTTGTTTAGAACTTGTGTGATTATAAAAGGTGATTTCTTATTTTGCTCATGAAAGTAATTGAGATGATTATGGGATGAGATCAAGTGATATTGATTGTGGAAATAGTGTTTGTTGGGTTTTGAGAAGGTCTAGCTATATTTAAAATTGCTGAGGTGATTGGGCTTTAATTAGTTCTAATCAGACTTGGAGCTAGTTAATAGTTGGTGATTGAAATTGTGATTCTAAAGTTTCGGCAATAACTTTACCTTTGTCTTTTTTGGATTTTGGAGGTATTGTTTTCTCTATAAAAATTCTCTCGTTAGGCAAAGAATTTAACGATCCATTAATAAATTCAAAGTCAAAGTCAAAGACAAATAGTATAACCTGCCATTAGGCAAAAATTTGAATTGAACCAATATTTAATTCATGTTTTTGTTATACTTATTATGCTAATTTGCAATCAATGGCATGATAAAAAAATTTCGATTTAAAAGGTCATCTTGAAATTTGGATACTACTAAGATAATAGTTAAATATTTCTTTCTCGATAGTGGAGTAAAGCCCCATTTGGTTTTATTTTGGGTAAATGTATTCGGGAAAATACAAATATCTTTTAGGCTAAAGTGGTAGCCAAAATGCAAATAGCATTTGATAAATTGTAACTTTAAAATGCATTACGAAACAACTTTTGTTTAAATGTTATTTGGTAAAAACTATATTTTACAATGGACTTTTGGTAAAAAAAATTTAAAGAAAATTAAAGAAATTTTTTTTTATCTAGCCACTAGTGGATTTTTGCCAACGGATAGCCTCACCTGATGTTGTAGTGGCGATCGCTACCCCTGGATAGTGGTCGTCCGGGTCAAGTGACCCCTTGGTTGGCAATCGTTGGTGCGAATGCCCCCTTGGTTGGCAGTTGTCAACCTCTGTTTACTTTTAAGAGAAGATGAACAGTAACCATGAACGTAAACATTAAACAAATTTGCATTTTGAAGATGCAACTTTCCAAAGGACCTCTAGACCTGATTTGAGTTAAAAACCCTTAGAGCTATTTGGAGATGCAATTGCATATGGCCAAAATCCTCTAAGAAACTAAACCAAATGTGTTTGCATTTGGTCAAGGTCCCTTAAAGCCTCAAAGCCCATTCGCTAAGCCGAACCAAATAGATCCTAACTTTGTAGGGTTTGTTTCCAATTTTTGGAAATAAATTGCACAATTTTTTCTTTGTCATTTTTGACTTGTTTAAGAGTACCTCCGCAACCTATTTTTGAAGCATCCGTTCCTACAATTTTAAAAGCAGATGGATCAGCTAGATGGGGGCAAGGTATTTTTCTAACATGAGTTTTAATTTGTTTAACAATATTAGTGTGAATTAACATCCATGGTAGGGGATTTTTCTGTGATCTCTCATATAAAGGTTTACATAATATGTTAATGTTTGGAGAGAAGTTTATAATGTAATTGAAGCTTCCTAAAAACCCTTTTCATTTTGGTAGGAAAAAAAAAACATTTTGTAATTGGATTTTGTCTTTAATTTCATCGACGATTTTTTCTACAAATAGAATTGATCTTTCTATTGGGATAATAGTTTTTTGTGAAATGTAATGTCCCAAAAATATAATCTTTTTTTTAAAAGGTGATATTTTAGTAGGAGACAACTAAGCATTTTTTTTTGTAATGGTTATGAAGATAGAAATATGTTTGAAATGTTGATCTATATTAGTTGAAAATATTAGGATTTCATCTATGTAAACTAGAATATATTCATAATAAGGATTAAAATATCATTCATAATTGTTTAAAATTCAGAAGGAGCATTTTTTAGGCCAAAAGGCATGTCCAAAAGATATCGTAAATGTTTTTTTATGTTATGTACCTCATTTATTTGAATTTGCCAAAATATTGATTTCATATCAAATTTTGAAAATATTTTCAAATTATGAAGTCGGTTTAATAAATCTTTCTTGTTTGGAATTAGATACCTGATCCATTTTAATGCTTTATTCAAATTCTTATAATTGACGACTAACCTGAGTACTCTCCTTTCTAATTCAACATTTTTATTAACATATAAAGTAGAACAACTCTAAGGTGATTAACTATTCCTAGTTATTTTTTATATAATAAGTCTTGAATTTTTTTACAAATTGCGAAACTTGCTAATTCATTTGAGTTTGGTTAGGCTTTTCGTAGGAATTTATTTTTTTTGAAAAATGTGGTTTATATGGTAAATTGACAACATGTTTCTTTCTTTCATAAAATGCATTAGGTAAAGTAGAATATATATTTTGTTCAATGTGTTTTTGAAGAGAAGCAGTTTTATCTTTTATCTTTGATTCAAGTAATTTGCTCTATCCTTTTAAATTCTAAATCGTCTTTTAGATATCAAAGCTATTCTTCTTTGTGTTTTATAAGACAATTAATTTCAATGATTTGAGTGTTCTTGTATATTTATATTTATTGTTTGAGGTTTGATGATGAATTTGAGAGTAATCTTTTTGTTCAAAGCTTGTGTTTTAATTCCTTCACTAGTAACAGTAAATGGTTGGATTAACTGTATAACGTGTACCTAAGACTATATTTTGCCTCATATCTTTGACTAAAAGGAAAGATGTTTTATAAGACGTTTGATTTTTCACTACCGAAGCTTTGGGTAATTATAAGGTATGCCATAGTACCGAAAAGTGCTGTGGTATCAATGGTGAATTCATCATTGATTTTTATTGTTATATCTATTATCCATTTTCTTGATGTTATTTTTTTTATAAAACCATTAAGAAATTCGGATTAGAATTATTTGGTGACTTTTCATTTTCATTTTATTTCTCTTTATTTATTTTAGATTCTATTGCCAAAATTTCTTTTACGTCTGAGCTTGGGTAGCTTTAAGAGCCTGTATTTCTAATTTTTGATGATTAATTTCATTATTAAGGTCATTAATATTAATAGGTCTAGATTGATTTTTCTTATTTCTGTTAAATATATCTTTGAGTTAGAATTAATGGGAATTTTCATAGAGGTCCGGAGTCTATATTGCTCTCAGCTGCCCATTCTCATAGATTTGAAATAGAAATTTCTCACTCCAAGCCCTAATGAATCGCTCTTTCGCAAATCTTTAGGCCTCCAAGCCCTAATTGCTTGACTCTTGCTCCACCCTCTCACCTAAGTTGCTCGTGCCTCGCGTCCTTTTCACTTGACTCTCTAACTTGACCCTCTTGCCTTAGTCGCATGCCTCAAGATCTCAGTGCTCCACGAAGGATTTTCTACGAGTAAGAGAGAGGAAGGCCTTGATTTTGATCTGTGGATTGAGAAAGGGGGATTGTTGTGTTAAGCATAGATCTCTAGGTTCGAGCTAAAAACGTTTGTTCCATGTTGCTTGAACCAAGTTCAACTACCAAACTGCCATTGTTTTATGTCATGGATATGATGCTTTATCTAATTTATATGTTGTGACCATTTAGTTTTGAATGTGTGGATCATCCTCTTATCCAATGCTTTGGATTGATTGTTGTCGCGTGCTCCACTCATTTTCATTCTTTATATTGGCTCCAATCTATCGCTTGCTTGACTGAAGTGATCTATTTACATGTCAATAGAAGTGGACAAATCCTATGATGCACTGGCTCTTATAATGGAGTCACTAGAACATGAAGGTGAATAATATTTTGAAGAGGCATCCAATTCAAACAAGGTATCTCACACTTGTCCTTCTGGTAAATGAAAATCAGCAATGTGGCTACATTTTCATAGGGAGATAAATGAGGAGATAAGGAAAATTAAGGTGATATGCATTTATTTTGAGGCCACATATACGTACTATATTAATAATGGTACTTCTACTATGTGGAAGCACTTGAAAAACTGCATTAAGTATCCTCACAATATAGATAAGAAAAAAATTTATTTGCAATATATAGAGTAGATGTGACTCAAATGACAATGGGAGATACCAATATTGGTAGTACCGGTGTCTTATTGATATGGGAATTTGATCAAGATCATTATAGGCAATGCTTGTTCGAATGATTATAATTGATTAACAACCTTTTTCCTGGTTGAGCGTGTTGGATTTTGTAATTTTATCAATCAGTTATAACCTCTTTTCAATATTGTCTCATGAATTACAATGGTTTGGGATTGCATGAGAAAGTATCTTGATAACTCTATTTTTTATAGAGTATTCTTGTTAATTTAGACTTGATATTTGCTAAATTTTGATTAATTTTGGGTGAATTTAATTGCTACTCACATAATTTTATTTTGTATGAAATATTTTCAGATCTTCCAAAATATTGCAATATCTTTCAGAATATTTCATCTTGAAGAAAAAGACAGCCCAAATCAGATATTTGGAGAATCTGACTATGATTGAAGATAAGGTTCAAAGAAAATCAAGGAGGAATCTTTTTAATTTCCTAATAGGAGTCGACTTAGGGCAGATTTTTGGAGGCTATATAAATTGCTATTGTGCCGCAGAAGAAAAGAGAGAATCCTTGGAGCCACTATCTTTGCAGAAAAATTTGAGTTTTCTTAGTTAGATTTTGTTCTTCTATTTTAGTAGAGTTGGCGTGTCAAGGAGAGAAGGAGGAGACAAACCTGAAGCTCCTTGTTTCTCAATTCGGTGAATTTGTTTTTATTTAGTATTATGTTTTCTTTAATTCTTGTCAGTTTAATTTTTACTATGTTCTAAATTTCTTTTGTTAGAGCTACAATGGATCTTAATCATGATTGATTAATTTTCAAAGACTTTCATGCAATAGAATTATTTTGATTGTGTCGTTCTTTATCATGATCTTAATGTTTTTAGAAGTCTGGCCAACTTTTGAATGATTTTTGATGTATGCATAATACCGGGTGGAGATTGTGTGCATGCGCAATAGTGATATTGAACCATAAATTAAATCTAGGTCAAGGTACACTGGGTTATTTATGTGGCTGTGATAGTAAATCTAGGTTGGGACTACTTTGATTGAATCCAGGAATTTCCACAAGAACTTAATGCTTTTAGGTAGTTTAAATTCACCTAAGGTTGGTGTGGATTAACATACCTAATTAGGGATTATTAGACCGAGGTCGGCTTTTAATTCATCTTAGGGAAATTTCGCCAACACAATTGGAAATTAATTTGTTGCATGAAAAGTTAAGAAAATTAATTATGAATGATTAAGTGAAGTTGGATGCTCTAACACTTTGTGATCTTGATAATTATTAATTTTCAGTTTGCTTTAGATTATTTTTACTTTACAATTTTAATTAGCTTTTAATTTTTTAAGTTTTGACTTTTTCTATATTTTAGTATTTTAATTGGTTTAGTTTACTTTTTACTCGTTTTTTCGATTTGGTTAGCTAAATTTTTGAATTGATCACTTTCAGTAAGTAATTGGATAAAATAAAAAAAAACAATCCCTGTGAGAACGATACTCACTCATCACTTTATTACTTATTGATATTGTGCACTTGCAATTCACCTAACATATCTTTGTGGGAAAAAACAAGTTTGAAGACTTACTTTCAAAAGCTTAATTTTAGGGTTACGCTCACAATCGATACATGTAATTCCATTCAGAACATCAACTATTTATTTCTCACTATGATTTTATTGATGAAAACTGGAAATTGCATAAAAAAAAAAATCATCAATTTTATGGTAATGCCTATCACAAAGGGAAGGAGATTGGGGAAATGGTTGAGAAATGTATCTATGACTGGGGAATAAAGAAAAATATATGCACTAGCACTGTGGATAATGCTAGCTTGAATAATGTTGCAATTGATTTCTTGAAAGAAAAATTTTCAAGAGAGAGGCTATTGATCTTAAATGGTGATATTTTACACATGACATGCACAACTCATATATTAAACTTAATTGTGAGAGATGGCCTGACTGAGTTACGTGATTCTCTTGCACATATTCGAAACGTCATTAGGTTCATGATGAGTTTTCCCATAAGAGCTAAAGCATTCCAATTTTACATTAAGAGTGTAATAATTGCTTATAAGGGTTTAGTTTGTCTTGATATCACCACTAGGTGAAATTCTGCTTACCTCATATTATATACCACCTTAAAACTAAAAAAAATTAAACGGAAGGAAGAAGATGATCTTTCTAGCTTATGTGAGCTTGACCTTGAAAAACTAAGAATGAAAATTGGGAAAATGCCAAAAAAATTTCCCTTTTTTTGAAAAGGTTTTGTGATGCCACAAATAAGATGTTTGGTGCTTTGTATATCACTTTAATGATTATTTTCATAGGATAACTATTTTATATAAATTTTGAAACAAGCTGGGAAGGCTTTGCATCCTAAGGTGAAAGTTAAGAGTGTAAAGATGAAATAAAAGTATGACAAATATAATAAGAGATTCAAAAAAGTAAATATGATGATGTTGATCACAATAAATTGAATATAAGAGAAAAGTTAAATTATGTGTGACATTATTATAGACTAATCTATGATGATATTGTGAAAATTGATGAGATGTATGATAAGGAGAGGATTGCCTTGGAAATTTGTTTCATTCTTATGAGAAATCTTCCCATGGTTCCCGTGACAAAAATTTGGCGGTCAATTTCTGAGCGATACATGTATTTGTTGGGTTCATGACAGCCAAGAGGAGGGTAACCAAAGAAATATAATGATTATGATTTTGATTTGATTTGATTTTGATTTGTAAAAGACATTTGAAGGCTTGCTTGACAAGGAGAAAAAGGTGTTAGAGTGTAACTTATCAACGCTCGATTGGTATCTTAAAGAAGAATGTGAAGCGCTCGTGATCTTGACATTTTGATGTGGTGAAAGACTGATGGTCAAAAGTTTCAGATCCTATATTTGACAACTCGAAAGATTTTGGCTATTTCATCACTATTGTTGTTTTAGAGTTGACTTTTAGTCATTTAGTCATGTGCTTGATAAGTTTCAAAGTTCTTTAGCCTCTAAAGTGTTAAGCATTTAAGTAGGAGTATAATGGAACTGACAAAAAAAAAAAAAAAAAAACCTAAAGTGGTGGAACCTTTCATTTGCACTCAAAATTAGTTGAGTGGTTATCATGTCAATTAATATTGAAGAGGACATCGAGAATACGGCAAAATTTGAGTGAGGTAAGTCATGGATATATCTTTTTTTTCCAGTAATTATTTCATATATCTAATAAGCGAATACTTTATTTAATATCATATTTTTTTAGATTTAGATGTTGTTCACTTGAAACTTACTGGTAGATGGAGTTTAGAAGTTGAAGTGAAAAGAATATATGTGGTAAGAATTTCCATTATTTATTTGAGTTCAATTTTGAGTATTTTTAATTTAAAATTAATGCTCAGTAATCATATATACTTATTATTGTCTAGTTTTCAGGGGGTCAAAAATTCGGAGTGATATTTATGGATATAGTTGAAGTTCTAATTTGGAAATGGCTTGTGGAATGGACCCTTTGTATTTGTAGACTT
>MU090088.1:0-46096 GCA_014858505.1 Corymbia citriodora subsp. variegata
GACCATGCAACACATCAGCAAACAGTTCATTCTTGTCTTTGCTTTTGCTTGGTCGTGAATGCAACATCGCTCATACGCTCATGCTCATGCAACATGCCATTTCAGATAACCCACATAATATGTCATGCGGTATCACTCGGCAATTCCAAAATTCAATTTCCAATCAGCATTCAATCACGCACATTCCCTAACTCTTGGGAACAACCAACAATTCAAATCACAGTCTGTCAATCAATTCCGACCAATCAACAATCACGTACATTCCCTAATTCTCGGGAATAACTCAATAAGTCAAATACTTTCACTTCCACTCGGTCTTCAATCATGCATTTCATCAATATTCACAAGTATAATTAACAATCGGCACTTCAATAAATCATAACAACCAAGAACACATCAAAATAAGCCAAAAATTAGCTTCTGCATGAACAGTGCCGTGAACAGTAATATGTGAACAGTAATCCGTGAACAGTAATCATGAACAGTAACTAATCCGAAATTAATAAAATAATATTAAACTTAACCATGGTTACTAAATTTAACCTAACTAGGGTTAATTAACTCAACCATGATTAATAATTAACCATAGTTCCTTTAGAAACTAACCCTAGTTACTTTAATTAATTAACCTTAGTTACTTTAATACTAACTATGGTCAATTAACTAACCCTAGTCAGCCTTAATTAACCATAATAATTAACAATCAACCTTAATTAATCACAAATACACAAATACACTAATTAACCCCTAAGCAAGATTAACCCCTAAACAAGGATTAGGAAGTTAACTTACATGGATCGGAAATCCGGCGACACCGGCGCGTAGAGGGGAACGAGGGCTACGAGGGGTAAGCTCGGAGATGGCAACGGACGACAAACGGTGGCCGAAACGGGCCAAAACAGCCCTCGGAACACTGTTCACGCGGACTGACCAGCAGAGGGAAAAAGGCCGAAACGGGCGGTTCGGGGCGACCAGGGGTGACCGGGGGTGCGCGGCTGGCTTCCTAACTTCCAGGAATACACTTTGGGTGGTTGCGGCGGCTCCGGTGACGGCGGCAAGGCTGTTTTTGGGCTGGAAAACAGCATGGACAGCAAGAAACAGCAGAAATGGAAGAGAAAAGGAAGAGAAAAAGGGAGAGAGAGTGAGGGCTGGCTGGTGCATGAATTTTGGGGGAGAAAGAGGAGAGAGAAGAGGCTGCTGAAGGCTTGGATAAGGCCAAGGCAAGTGGGCAAGCCACTTGCTTCAAGAACCAATCAAAAACAACCAAAAACAAGCATAAACAAAGCCCACTTGGGCACAAAAGCAAAAGGCCAAAAGAGAGAAGCCCATGGGCTGGAAATGGAGGGGAACTTGGGCCAACTTGAGCCCCTCTTGGGCTGGGTTGGATGGGCTCAAGGCCCATTGGGCCGTCGGTCTTGGGCCGGCCCACCCGCGGGCCCGAAACCCGGTCCAATTTTTCATTTTTCCGACACTTCCGTGTCCAACGGAAAATTTCAAAATAAATGAGGCGACGTCCAAATATATAGTCCTGACATCACTGAGAAGTCGGTTCCCAAAATCGGATTAAAAATCGGGGCCAAATTGAGTCGATTGCGACCGTAGTACAATTTGGATTATCGGGCGCCCTTTTAGGACTTTCCTCACTTTTGACCCATGGTCAACCATTCTTTGAACCACGTTTACGCCAATTCTCGAGTCAGGGACGTCCCTCGATTGTCGTGTGATCCCGGGGGCTCAATTGATAATCCCGAGTACCAGATGAAAAGGATTCGGTTTAACGTCGTTCGTAGTTCGTACCGAAGTCATGCGGAAATCACCCGCAGTTTGACTTCGTACTTCTGCCGAATCGATTTATTTCCGTTTCCTTAATAGTCTAGTACTTAGAGGATATCGTTCCCGCCCAGGTCCTCATGGTCGAAGGATTCGTTCCTAATCGAAATTGCGAGTCGTACGCGAATCATTTCCTATCGACGCCTCTCTATAATCCATTATCCCACGAACACACAGTTCGGAAAATCTGTACTGACCAGGCCTTCGACTAATATTGCCCTTTTATAAAATCCTAACATGGGGTCGATTTTCAGGATGTTACATAAAAAATACAAGAAAATTGCTTAGGATAAATTAGGTTTCCTTTTCTTAATTTATATTGCATGTTTAAATATATGGTATTTTTTATTTTGAGTTTTAATTAACATGAAAACACAAAAGAATGAGTTGGAATTTTAACCTTGTGTCGGGACCTATAGGCCAAGGGACAATCTCGGGTAGGGGTTTGTCTAATTTCAAACAACCGGTTGCACTATCTTGTCATACCTTAAAGAAAAGTGAGAAGAGAAGGTCACAAGCATGGCTTTAGGAAGAGTTTGTTTATCCAGTCATTCTTTGCTTGATATCTTTTAGCGTTGTAGGTATGCTTTAGTATAAGAAAAGATAAAACAATACAAATGCCATCACTTTTGAACTTTTGTATGGTGCTCGGTTAAGAGCGATGGCTTTTCAATTGATGACTTGAGTTCTATGACATTCATATGACACTATTCATGATAAAGGTTTACTTTTTGACAAATTATGATACTTAAGTGATCGTTTAAAAAATTATAAAATTACAGCATTCTAGTGAGCACTATATAATGACTCATTTTGGAGTCAAACTATCTTAACTTAGTGAACAACTTAAAGTCTATAGATCACTGGCTATGGAAAAGACTGCATTTATCAACGAGGCCAGTGGGCTATTGCTTCTTTTCCTGAATTTAGAGATAACCCACTATGATAGGGCCTCTAATAGTGCAGCTGATTGGATAGCGAATTCCTATAAGAAAAAGGCCCTCTCGTAGAACTAGTTGACAAGCCGTCCGCATGCCCTTTGGGATTTGATCTGTTTTGATACTTCATTAGTGGGTTTGCTTTTTACAGGCTTTTACATGAATAGATGAAGTTTGGACCCAAAAAAATGCCTTACAAAATATATGGCACTTATGTAGTCCTTATCCCATTTAGTTTCATAAGCCTTTATCGAGAAATTCCATCGAATCGAGTTAGACTTTGGTATCAGAAATTGAAAGGACACAAAGATGGATAGGAAGCAAAGAGTTTCAAAATTCAAATGTAAAAGTAATTTTATAGCCTCGCTTTTTGGGTAAATTGTATGGAAGTGCTCTGTGATCAGGGAAATTATGCCCACATTAGCAGGACTTTGCAAATTCATGTCCTATTATTGTGCTATGACATACGGATGTTGAAACAATTTCCACAACTTGAATATTCTAAATTGAATCGTTTTATTAGTCGGTGGAGCTATTGGTGGAGGTATCAATATATCATATTTTGTTGTTTTTTTTTTTTTGATGACCGAGGTGTCCGGGCCAGCTTGCGCGTACCTCGACTATTCCTCGGGGGGACTAGCACAGCAACCCACCGCCATGGCCCCCATTTAAATCACAGGCGCTTCCCTAGGGAATTGAACCCAAGACTTCAACGAAGTCCAGGTTCGCCCTAACCAGCTGGGCTACCCATGGGTGGGTAATATATCATATTTTGTTGATTGCTGAAATTTCTTAAATTCTTGTATATTAGAAAAGTCATTTCGAGAGAGATCAAGAAAGAGATGATTGGGAATGCGGACGTAACGTTATGTGCGGGGTATGCTCTGGGGTCATGTCAAGATATCCCATATTGCGACAGTTATTGCATCAGACATGGTTTTCCAAAAGGAGGGTACTGCAATAAAATCAACGTATGCAATTGTGCTTGTGTTTAAATAAAGACTCCATTTGTTTCATGGAGAATTATTTCATTTTCTCATGTGTAAGTGTGATGCGCGAAAATAATGCAAGGTATTTCTGATATTTTCTTTTTTTTGTTAAGGACTATGAAATAACCCCTAATTCCACGGGGGTGTGAAGCTCCCATGGTAACAGATAGGCATTGATGGCATTGACAATTAACACCATTTTGTCCGTTTTGATTAAGGAAGAACGAGATAATCAAGACTTTCGCAAGGTGGATATGTGCTTCGCTCGCTTCAAGTCTTGTATTGACTACCATTTCTTTGATGTGATAGTTCTTATGTGAAACGACAGAAGAACACGGTTTCTCTTAACATAGAAACTAGTACATTAACTCGTGTTCACTTCAAAGATATGGGGATAATTAAAAATAAAATTATAAACTTATTATACCAATGTCAATTTAAGCTTAAAATTTTCAATTTAGGCAATTTAATTTTGAACATTTTGACAAATTGCAAATTTAATCATTTTGTTCAATTTTGGCCTTCAATTGCTGATATAGATGTTGGCTATCCCACATGGTATTGAAATAGCTGGCACTGACTTTAGACAACTTTTTGCAATTTTTTGATATTTTTTTTTTAAAATTTCCCTTTTCTTTTCTTTCATTTTCCCTCGCCTATAGACAATAAGGGTGGTGATTCTCTTGCTTATGTGTAACAAGGACATCCCAACACTTGCCTGTGGCCAACAACCTCTATCGATCATCGTTGAGGCCATAGACCAGTCGACGGAAATAGGAAAAAAGAAAAAAAATGGAAAAATGGAAAATAAGAAAAGGGAACAGATGAAAAATGAAATTATACACGCTTATCTTACCAAAAAAAAATGAAAAATGAAAAAAAAATCAAAATCAAAATCTTTTTTTGAAAATTGCAAAAATTGTTCACTTAAGCACCCATTATGCCAAATAGGACAGCCAGCGTCCATATCAGTGATTGCTAGCCAAAATTAGTTGGAAGGACTACATTAGCAAATAAACCAAAAGTTAAGGACTAAATTGACAAAACATCATAATGTCACCTCCATAAATCAGTTGAATTAACCCTTCTACATCTTTAGGCCACAAATCCCCATTTTTTCTACTAACATGGGTATGAAATAAATCGAACCGTGACACGTATATGATATTGTGATAATCTTGTCTACACTTGTAAAATGCTATCTTTACCGTTTGGGATCCTATGAGGTCTCCATCCCACATTTTTCGTCGAGTGTCGTTATTGACCTCGAGAAAAATTAAATTTATGGAAGGAAAATTTTTTAGTTCATTCTTTACAAGATCAGTGTCAAAATTGGGAAATTTTCAAGTGAATCACAAATAACAAACTATTTTCAAATAGAAAAAATTACTAAATCCTAAATCTATTATACATATTTCAATATAGTCCTAAACTTTTCAATTGATCCAATGGAAAATTTGAAAGTATTTTGAAGCCAATAAACCTTGTGGTAAGATTTGTCAATTCTTTTATAAGATTGTACGATTGTTTCGAAAAGATTTGTGGGGGCCAAATGTTATATGAAATATTGTTAGGAATTAGGGGTTGGAGAATATGAGTATTGAGTGACTCGAGTGTGTTGTGATCTTCCATTCCATGATTGATTTACTATTAAATTGTATATGGCTCTCCCTATGAAGTAGGTCTTTATGGCCGAATCATGTAAATTCGATATCCGATTAATTTTCTTGTTTTGTTTATTTTATTATAGTATCTCTTAGTTTGTAGAACAATATAAAAAAATTTCGGTAGGGACGTGAAAAGCGAAATAAGTGCATAAATAAGACTTAAGATTTTGGTAATTTATCAAATGTGGACTTAAATTTTTAATTTTTATTTTGGTCAACCAAATTTGTAAGATTCTAAACAAATCCCTAATTAGGTTTCGAGCTCGGCCCCGTGGAGTTCAGGCATAGCAATCATAAGTGGCAAATGATCGAGATATTCCACAGTGTAGTCATGTCGATCGAATTTTTGACTTCTGAATATCAGGACAATGAGTTTGAGACTTTATTGGAACTTTTTTATAACCTTGAATCTCAATTGACCAAAATAAAACCAAGTCCATGATTAACTAGTAACCAAGAGTTTAATTCTGCTTCTGCACTATGAAAAACTTATCCAAATGGAGACAATTTGTATGGAAATAATTACATGTCCTTAAGGTATCTCATATTACAGATACATTTTGCCATAAAAAGAACTTTATCAGATCTGCAAGTACTTTATCAGATCTGCCATAAAAAGAAATAATTATTTGGTATGACCTCACCTTCTAAATTTGTTTAATTTCATACAACTAATTACACTATCTCATCATAGCTTAAAGAAAAGTAAGAAGCAAAGGTCATAAACATGGCTTTAGGAGTTTGTTTATCCATAAGCATTCTTTACTTGGTATCTCTCTACTTTGTGGGTATGCCTAAGTTTGAGGGGGACAAAAACTACAAGTGCCATCATTGTCTATAGCACTCATTTGAGAGCCATGCTTTTTCAATCGATCACTTAAGTAATATAACTTTCGCGTAGCTCTCACTTGACTCATGTTTTTTTTTTTTTTGTAAATAAATTTTTACACTTAAGTGATCATTAAAAAATATAACATTCGAATGAGCACCAAACAATGTTTACAACACTAGCCACATCCTTATCTCCTGTAGTTTCTCAAGCCTTTATCAAGCAATTCAATCTTATCCACTAAGACTTGGCTATCCAAAAACTGAAAGGACACGAGGATGAACAAGAAGCAGAGAGTTTCAAAACTTAAATGCAAAAATTATTTTGATTCTGGAAATTATAACCCCCATCAGTTCATGTTGTGATTTATTTGTTTGAACAAATTATAAGAACAAGACGAGATTATGAAATTATTTTGATTCCGAAAAGGCTAATAGCTGGAATTCAAAAATTTATGTTCCTATCGTATTGCTATGACATACTGAAACAATTTCCAGAACTTGAACATTCAAAATTGAATCGTTTTATTAGTTGGTGTAACTATCAATATATCATATGTAATTACGTCGACAGCTAAAATTTCTTAAATACTTGTATATTGGAAAAGTCATTTTCGAGGGAGATCAAGAAAAAGATGACCGTGCATGAGGACAAGGGGACCTGTGGAAGTCCATTTCCGTGTATGAAGATTTCAGATTGCAATGGGTTCAGCAAAGAAAATTATTATCCAAAGGAAGGGTACTGCCATAGGACCGGGCAGTGTATTTGCAAATGTGCATAGGTGTAAACTCCATCTGTTTCTAGGAAAATCATATGTTTAACCGTGATGTGCAAAAATAATGGAAATTATTTTCAATATTTTTTTACCGGAAACTGTGAATTACAATTTTGAGAAAAGACTCGATTATGATACCGACAGCCTAGTTAGTGCGCTCGGGTCCTGGGTTGGATTTGCGAAGGTCCCAGTTTGGAGCGTCGAGACCCAAGTATAATTAGATCGCCGAGTTAGTAATTAGTGATCAAAATTAGCATGTCAAAATGTCCAAAACTAAATTGATTAAATTAAAAAATTTATAATTGAACCGACATCTATACAATAGATTTTAGATTATTAATTATTCCAAAACTACTTTTGCACACGTACACCTCAATAAAGTGTTAAGATGGTATGTTATGAGATCCTTTCGCATGCCTTCATTGCAAAACATATTATTCGCGCAACACAATTTGCCCTTCATATTGTCCTTGCTAGATTCACTTGTAGTGTGATAATTCGTGTAATATTCAGCTCTTTTTTTGTTGGCTGGTGGGCTCCACTTGGGTTTAAAAAGGAAAGAAAAGAAAAGAAAGGGAGAGTTGAAAAGTCAAAAGAGAAGGAGAGAGAATAAGTGGGGTTCTCTCCCACTTACAGAAGCGAAAGCAGTCGAGAAGGAGAAAGAAAAAGAGAAAGAAGAGGAGAGGGAAAGAAGAAGAGGGTTTCGCACATGCGCGTTGTGGGAGCCTCGCAAAGCCGACTCAACTATTTTATGCAACACTCGGTGAGTACATGTGCCTCTTATTCCTCCAATCAAAGCATATTTCCAGTTTATGGCTCAAATTCGGAATATTGGAAATATTGAGCGGCGAAGTCCGATTTTGGAGTTGTTGAGCCATGAAAATTTATAAAAATCGTAGTCTAAGGCGTCATGGACACGTAAGATTTTACGGAATTGGATTTGAGCTTATGGTTTGTCCGAAATGGAATTTTGAACTTCTGTCCGTAGGGTGAACAGTATGCGCGCTATGACTTTGAGGTCTGATTTTGTCGGTTTTGGCTCAAAATTGAGTTGTCCTACTAATGGGTCTTCTAGTGCTCGGAATCATCTTCATTTTGAGTGCAAGATTGCTCGGACCGGAGTTCGGATGAGAAAGTTGTGGCATAATCAAGTTTTGCACCAAGTCTTATTTCTTGAACGGCTTTGAATAAATTACTTTTGATAGGCGTTTTGTTAGCTCATAGGAGTCATTTTATTAGTGTTAAGGCGTGATTTAGTTGTCTCAATAATTGAGGTAGAGTTTTATTGGATTTTAACTCATTCCTCAATTATTTGTTAGGACCGCGAGTTTGACGATTCAAATACCGTTTTATTGGGTCGTAGGCAATGAGGTGAGTAGTATTATATCTTCTTTGAATTTGTAAAATTCATGTGAGAAAATTATATGGATTCTATATGATATGGGATTATAAAATGACATTATTATTGCATAAAAATTGGATCGGGCATGGACTACCTTTTGATTGTTTATAAAGGTTTGGAAAGCATATTATGCAAGGTATTGGAAAGCAAAATATATTTATAAGTGCTTTGCAAATGGTTTATGGAAAAGTATGTGGATAACTTGAGAAATGGATGATAAATAGTGGATGACGATGTTGCAAAAATGCATTTGTTTGGTTTATTATATTGATTCATGGATTGACTTTTTGTTATTGGAGGATGATTATTTTGCTCATTATTGCTGTAAGCCCATTGAATGGTGTGTTGGTTCACATACCGAGTTTAGGATATCCTTCTAGGCCAAGCCACCGGCATTATAGATAGAGACCTTGCCAAGGGGGGAATCTTGGTCGCCTTGTCACAAGATATTGTATCGTGACCATGGTAAGAGATTGAGTAATAGATTGGTCAATGGATGGACTATTAACGTGTGACTTTTGAATAGAGATTATTCAATGGACTTGACCATTGATTATTGTATTGTGATGGTTATTTAAATGAGTTTTTCATATAAGTATAAAAGTAATTCTTATATGATTTATTATGTATTTTATATATTGGATGGAGTTTAAAAATTATGGGATTTCTTTGAATCCATGCATAGTGCTTGTCCATCTACTTAGAAGATATATACTACTCACTGAGCTTGTGGTTGCTCACCCCTCTTTCCCAATCTTTCCAGGTTCTTTGGTTAGCAGCTAGTAGAGTGAGAGCACTTTTGTGGGGACTTTTGGGAGCTGGACTTTTTGTGGTTAGGGGCTGCGTCCTTCGGGTGAAAAGGGCGGCCGTGTCACCTCCATCCCTACAGGATTCGGGGTGTGACATTTTGTGGTATTAGAGCTTAGGTTGTGATTGTTTGGGTATAGATTTTATGGGACGTTGTGAGTTGTGCGAAATATTTTAGTGCATTAGTCTTTTAATAAGTACTAAGATGTATGTTTTATTTTGGGTCCAAGCGGTCATTGATTTTGATTCATAGAAGCACGCTTCATTTTTGGGGGACAACAAAGGCAAGCAAGTTCTTACTTTTGATATCAGGATTGTATCCTATGAATTTCAAGGTGTAGTTTTGATAAGAGATAAAAAGGATTTAAGTCTTGACTCATAGAAATGGAGTAATACAAGGTGCTCAAAATGATGGAGTTCATGAAAGTTCTATTGCTGACCCAAGGATGGTCAACTAGAGCATTTCCATGGAACATGCTTCATTTGTGTGGAAGACAAGCCTTAATTGATTTGAATACAAGAGTTAAGAGGGAATGATGATGACAAAGGGAACTTCAGAATTTGTTAGAGCATTGGATTGCTTTTATGTTGTTTACGGTAGTCATAGCTAGTCTATTGTTCCTTTGATGTGCACAACGTGATAGGTCTCTCAGAAGTATAATAGACTCTATCCTCATAATGACGACAATAGCATGGACCTTAGAGAACTTTTGAGAAAGAGGTGTATTTCCAATCTCCTTTGTAGTGGTTTCTATGAAAGTTTAGATAACTATCAGTTGATAGTCATATGTGGAAGGGCAAACTAGTACTCTCATTGAATTGGATTTAAAGAGAATATCTAGTGTGATCAAATATTCTTTCACCATTGTTGGAGTTGCTATTGATATTGCAAGTCTTATCCACTTGTGGCTCTAATGAGTTTATGGATTGATGGTTAAGAATGGACAAGAGCAAATTTTGATTGTGGGCATTGCATTGTTAGATGCTTATGCAAGATACTGAAATGTTGGTAGCTCTTATAAAGTGCTTCAAGGCCTAAAGAACTAAGGCTTGATTTCTTTCAATGCAGCCATTGTTAGGTTTGTGTACAATGATCTTTTAAGGAGGTCCTTGGACTGTTTAATGAAATTATGATGGTTGGCATTGTACTTGGTTTAGTGATAATGGTATGTATAGTGCAGGCATGTGTTGTTTTGAGATCACTGGAATTCGAATCTATTCACAGCTTGATTATTAAGGTTGGTCTTTGGCTGCATGTATCTGTAGATAATAATTTCTTACACAGCAATGATTTCAAGATGTGCACATTTTGGACGTCCACAAAAGGCTTTGCACCTTTGGGTAAAAACACGAGAGGAGGAAAGCTTTCATCTTGATTCCATTTTATTGGTTGGTATTCTAAGTCAACTAGTAGATGAACCTTTGATTAATGGTGGATATATGCTTGCAGTAAACACGTGGAGCATGAGAGAATGTGAAATAAGAGAAATTTTTTTTTTTCATGAAAAGGACATAGGAAAAGGGACTACAACTTGGCTATAGCATGTTGCGGGACAATATTACTGTGGATATGAAATTCTTATACAAGCAAATATCTATGGACAGGTTCTCAATTAATGAAACAGAGTAGTTTGTTTTGTAAGGAGGGAGGGCGTTGGTGATTTCTTCTAGTTGCAACAACGATAAAATTGATCTTTGATACCAGGGAAGGTCAATGCTTATGAGGAGAAGCTTTTCTTCTTTCTAGAACTAAAAGTGCAAGATGGGTCGAGAAAATGTTGGTGACAATGGTTGGTGTGAGGACTAAGTGGGAAAAAAATTAATGGAAATATTGAGTGATGGTGGGGATGAGACATATACAAGTAAAATTGAATGGGGCTGCCATAGTTATTGATAGGAAATGGTTAATTGGGAAAATATATCTTGAAATCAGGTTATGCTTTTTCAACATCGGTTGGCGATTTCATCTCAATGTATGAAAGATGTCATGTTCTTCAACAAAAGAGACTATCACTGGAGAGATCACCAGAAGAATGTTAGGCAACATAGTTCTCATCTAGGATGCCATGAAAAAAAAAAAGGTGGGGAAGTTCATATGGCTCATGTCGACATTTGTTAGAGACTTGGTCATAGCATTTATAAAGGGGTAGCTGTTGACCCGATTATGCTTGTATGATTCCTCTACTAGTGATTGTGAATGGAGTTATGTCCCTCATCATCTCAAAAGTGGCATATCATGGGCAAAATGCTTATGCAAAGGTACTAAATGTTGTTGAACAAACAAGTGGTTCGATTATGACAGTTGCATCATTTATTGGAGAGGAGCAAGTAATCACAAATTTCAACAAATTCCTTGTGAATGAATACAAACCAAGGGTCCATGAAGGCCTACTAGGTTTTGGAAGAGTCATGCTCATCATCATTTGACGCTTATGTTTTGACAATATGATAGGATGCAAAGTTGATATTAGACAAAGTATATGTTGGGAGTGCAGTGATTAATGTGATCATGACAATATTGATTGATTCCATGTCTCTTGGGTGGGCGTATCCATGCATTAGTGCATTTGCTACTGGTCAAGCTGTTGCATATAAGATGTTTGAGACTATCCACAAGAAGTTAAGATCAATTTTTTTGATACTAAGGGAAATAAACTAGATGAATTCATGGAAATATAGAGTTGAGGGATGTTTATTTCAGTTATATAGCTAAGCCCGATGAACAATTATTCAATAGGTTCTCTCTTAATATCCCGAGTGGTGCAATTGCCATTGGAACAAAATTGAAGTGGGAAGTTTAAGTTAATCAGTTTGATAGAGACCCTATGAATCATAAGCCGGTGGAATACTTATTGATGGTATCAAGATTAAAGAGTTTCAGCTTAAATGGATCAAAAAAAAAATTGGGCTTGTTAGTCTGGAGCCAATGTTTAGTCATGTGCAACATCAAGGACAACATTGCATATGGAAAGGAAGGCGTCATGCTTGAAGAGATCAAAGCTATTACAAAACTTGTGAATGCTTCCAAATTCATAGATAAGTTACCGTAGGGCTTGAACAATATAGTTGAGGAATATGGGACCCAGCTGACTATTGGGCAGAAGTAAAGAGTAGCCATAGCAAGAGCGCTTCTTAAAAATTGATAAGTGCACTTGATGTGGAATTTACAAGGATAGTCTAAGAGGCTAATCATTCTTGCTCACCATTTGAGTATAGTTAGGAGTGCCGATATGATTGCCATTATTCATCGTGGAAAAAAAAACATGGTAGAGGTGGACTCATCCTTTGAATTGCTCAAAGATTTAAACGAGGCTTTTTCTCAGTTAATTTGCTTGTAGGAAGTGAACAGAGAGTTCGAACAAGCACAAGTTGACCAAAACAAGCTAGAGATAACTGATTAACAGGTCGTTTAGTTAGAGAATGTTGTACAATAATCATTTACTTGGGGATCTTCGAGGATATCAGTCGCAATTCATTCTCAGTCTCCTTTGGTCTTTCCACTAGACATAGCATTGCCGATGATATTGTGGTTGGACTACCAAAGGTCTCTCGATGCCGAATTGCTTGTCTCAATAAACTAGTGGTTCCTATCTTGCTAGTTGGAAAATGTTGCTATAGTTGTTGATAGCGTGATACTTTCGATTTATGACATACCTATAGCAAGTGTTATTACGACATTTTATGAACCACCACCTGAATTTAGAAAGGATTATAAGTTTTGGGAATTGATGATTCTAGTCCTTAGTATCGCATCATTCGTGGTATATCCTCATTTATTTGATGATTAAGGTAAGTTCAAATTTCAAGGACGAAATTTTTTTAAGGAGCGTATGATGTAATATTCAGCTCTTTTTTTTGTTGGCCGGTGGGCTCCACTTGGGTTTAAAAAGGAAAGAAAAGAAAGGGAGAGTTGAAAAGTCAAAAGAGAAGGAGAGAGAATAAGTGGGGTTCTCTCCCACTTACAGAAGCGAAACCAGTCGGGAAGGAGAAAGAAAAAGAGAGAAAAGAGAATAGAGGGAAAGAAGAAGAGGGTTTCGCACGTGCGCGTCGCGGGAGCCTCGCAAAGCCGACTCGACTATTTTATGCAACACCCGGTAAGTACACATGTCTCTTATTCCTCCAATCAAAGCATATTTCCGGTTTATGTCTCAAATTTGGAATATTGGAAATATTGAGCGGCGAAGTCTGATTTTGGAGTTGTTGAGCGGTGAAAATTTATAAGAATGGTAGTTTAGGGCGTCATGGACACGTAGGATTTTATGGAATTGGATTTGAGCTTATGGTTTGTTCGAAATGGAATTTTGAACTTCTGTCTGCAGGGTGAACAGTATGCGCGTTATGACTTTGAGGTCTGATTTTGTCGGTTTTGGCTCAAAATTGAGTTGTCCTATTAATGGGTCTTCTAGTGCTCGGAATTATCTTCATTTTGACTACAAGATTGCTCGGATCGGAGTTCGGATGAGAAAGTTGTGGCATAATCAAGTTTTGCACAAAGTCTTGTTTTTTGAACGGCTTTGAATAAATTACTTTTGATAGGCGTTTTGTTAGCTCATGAGGTCATTTTATTAGTGTTAAGGCATGATTTAGTTGTCCCAATAATTGAGGTAGAGTTTTATCGGATTTTAACTCATTCCTCAAGTATTTGTTAGGACCGCGAGTTTGACGATTCAAATACAGTTTTATTGGGTCGTAGGTAATGAGGTGAGTGGTACTATATCTTCTTTGAATTTATAAAATTCATGTGAGAAAATTATATGGATTCTATATGGTATGGGATTATGAAATGACATTATTATTGCATAAAAATTGGATCGGGCATGGATTACCTTTTAATTGTTTATAAAGGTTTGGAAAGCATATTATGCAAAGTATTAGAAAACAAAATACATTTATAAATGCTTTGCAAATGGTTTATGGAAAAGTATGTGGATGACTTAAGAAATTGATGATAAATGGTGGATGATGATGTTGCAAAAATGCATTTGTTTGGTTTATTATATTGATTCATGGATTGACTTTTTGTTATTAGAGGATGATTATTTTGCTCATTATTGCTGTGAGCCCATTGAATAGCATGTTGGTATGCATATCGGGTTTAGGATATCCTTCTGGGTCGAGCCACCGGCATTATAGGTGGAGACCTTGCCAAGGGGAGAATCTTGGTCGCCTTATCACAAAGCGTTGTGTCGTGACCATGGTAAGAGATTGAGTAATAGATTAGTTAATGGATGGACCATTGACGTGTGATTTTTGAATAGAGATTATTTAATGGACTTGACCATTGATCATGGTATTGTGATGGTTATTTAAATGAGTTTTTCATATAAGTATAAAAGTAATTTTTATATGATTTATTATGTATTTTATATATTGGATGGAGTTTAAAAGTTATGAGATTTCTTTGAATCCATGTATAGTGCTTGTTCAATCTGCTTAGAAGATATGTACTACTCACTAAGCTTGTGGTTGCTCACCCCTCTTTTCCAATCTTTGCAGGTTCTTTGGTTAGTAGCTAGTAGAGTGAGAGCGTTTTTGTGAGAACTTTTGGAAGCTGGACTTTTTTTGGTTAGAGGCTATGTCCTTTGGGTGAAAAAGGCGGCCGTGTCACCTCCATCCCTACAGGATTTAGGGTTTGACAATTCGGTTCCCATATCAAATCTCACGTTCAATAAAATAGGCTTGTGATATCATTTATAAGTAATGATGAATCTAAAATGTTCTCTCAGTCTTATAAAATGTTGGCCAACATGGACTGGGTTTGGACATTCTTAATGGAGTTTCAGAATTCAAATGTCAAGTCTTTTAGAGGATAAGTTCTAATAACGACCTTAGTAGAAAATCTGCTTTTTATGAAGATAAAGTTAGGGAATGATACTAGGAAAATTATCCAAAAAATCTTAAATCTATTGTGCGGCAACCAATTTAATCTTAAATCTTTTGACAACTTGTCATTTTAGCCTTAAAAATTTTGATTATCCAATTTAGTCCTAAACATTGAAACGATCCGTCAAACTAGTTCTAAACCTTTTAATGAATTGCCTATATAATCATTCTAGCTAATTTTGGCTTAACATTATTGACTTAGCTACCTAGTCAATGCTGATTATCCCACCTAGCATGATCAATGCGTCAATTTTTAAATTATTAAAGATTTTAAGGATCTTTGTAACCATATTGAAATTGCGATCAAGTATAATCGCAATGAAAAGTGCAAGCAATAGCCTAGCATTATCTCTGTTGACACTTAAATTTTATCTAATCATTTAGTAATTAATTGCATATAAAATTAGTGATTAATTTTTAATCCCCAACAAAAATATAGAAATTAAATTGCATAGCACATGGCTTTAGGAGTATCGGTGTTGTATGGTTTGGAGCTTCAAAATTGAGCAAATTGAGCCCGCAAAAGGGGCCAGTCTTTGGCCAGCACTAGAGGAGTAGTGTCTAAAAATTACACAGGAAAGATGGGCCAAATTGAGTTTAATCTAATCTTATTTTAGTGCGCGAGAGTTAATTAACAAAATTCTTAAAGTTGATATAGCCCATTATCTTAACAAGGCCTAAAGTAAGCTCATAGAGTTGAGGTCAAACCGAGGTCAATCATGTTATATATAGGAAATTATACCTCATGATTCGAGAGGGACAAATCATAATTTCAATGGCCACACAATAGAATACACGGCCAGTAGAGAGGGCACATTGAGAGGAAAAATCGTAAGGGGGGAGAGGATACGCACGAGAAAAAGGAATTCGCAGAGAGAGACCATGGCAAAGACTTCGATGAATATATTTAGCCATTCACAGCGTGCAGGTTGAAGAGGAGAGTCACGACAAAGATACCGGTGGCTGTCATTACAAAATATTGAGAAAAGACAAAGGAGAATACAAACAAGTGGTCTTCTCTCGCGTGCACTATTTCCTGCAGCTTCTCCAGGGTCACAAGCAAACTCCGCATCGACTTCGCTGCCCAGCCAAGTTGCCTGGCCACGATCATCACCTTCACAGCTTTGCCGTGCTTGCTGCCACCACCGCGTTCAGCAACTTCCTGGCGAGTATCAACCTGGGTCGTCGTGTCCTTGCCGCCGTGACTAACTTCCAATTTTGGTGTCTCTTTTGCACGTTTCTGGATTTATCACTTGCGAAGAAGACGATTCACAACCGAAGATCGTAATACGAGGAGGTATCCCAATCATACATATGACACGCGATCAAAAGATTGCGAGAATGTCCAGAGAAGCAACTCCTCTCGGCCGCCATTTGTGTCCTTGCAGCATCGACATACTCCAGTAAAGTGCTCAATGCGCCACCGTGACCCGAAATTTCCCGCCTTTGCTCTGCCATGCCTGGTACCTACACAGTCGTTCCGCGAGCACCCTATCCATTTGCCCTCGAGAACCATTAGCATGGTGCCCAATTCGATGAAAGCAATTTCATTGGTGGATTTCGTTTTGTCTTCAGAGAGATCCGATTGTTGACTAGGATTCACCGAGAGCCACACGAGCACCACGCCACGGACGTGAGTCACATCACGTGGAGGCCCACCCATCCTCGCCTCGCCATCAATCGTGGCCGACGCCACCGTGAGACTGCGCGGCTCAAGCCATCGTCCCCTGTTGATCCCCGTTACGTTGATTTCGAATTTGAAAATTTAACTAGCCATAGTATCATTAATTGATTTGAAATATTTGATTGCTTATTTTGAATGATTGTTATCTTCCATCAAATATTCCATTGAATATTGCATATCCACTAAATCTAAAATATCACCCTAAGTTAAGAAACTTTTCCAACTTAACAACGTGCTTTAAGGCTGCTCAATCTCCAATTAGTGGCTCACGGATGAGCCACTTCAGTTTATTGTCTATTCCTTATAAGGATGATTCCCTTCACATCCACATAGGCTTCTGAGGGGTTATGACCTTAAATTCTTAAATGACCAAAGTAGAATCAAGTTTTTGATTATCTAACAACCAAAACTTTAAGTTTGTTTCCATAGTAGGAAAAACTTATCAAAATGGAGACAATCTATAAGCAATAATTACATGCCCTTAAAGTATACCACATTAGAGATAATACTGCCACAAAAAGAACCCTAGCGATTCCGATATCAGATTTGCAAGTACTATATGTGGTATGGCCTCAATGAGAAGAGGGTTGCAGTGGTGATCGTACTACCTATATATATGTAGGGGTTTGTCTAATTTCAAACGACCAGGTGCATTATCTTATCATAGCTTAAAGAAAAGCGAGAAGAGAATATTACAATCATGGCATTGGGAAGAGTTTGTTCATTCGTTGTGGTTCTTTGCCTGATATCTCTCTGCATTGCAGGTATGCTTTAGTATGAGAAAAGGAAAAAAAATATAAGTGCCATCACTTTTGAACTTTTGTATGATGCTCATTTAAGAGAGAAGACTTTTCAATCGATGGCTTGAGTACCATGACATTTGTATGACGTTCACTTGACATTCATGATAAACAATTATTTTTTGACAAATTATCAATATATCGTTTTTTGTTGATTGCTGAAATATCTTAAATTCTTGCACATTAGAAAATTCATTTTCAAGGGAGATCAAGAAAGAGATGATTGGGAATGCCAACGTAGGGTTATGTGTGGAGTATACTCCGGGGCCATGTACAGAATTCACAGACTGTGACAAGTTCTGCATCAGCCAGGGTTATCCAAAGGGAGGGTACTGTGATAGAGTCGGCAGGTGCAATTGTAAATGTGTTTAAAATGAATACTCCATTTGTTTTGTAAAGAATTGTTTCATTTTCTCCTGTATAATTGTGATGCGCAGAAATAATGGAAGGTATTTCCAATATTTTCTTTTTTTTTTAATTGAGAACAATAAAATAACCCCTCATTCCACTGGGATGTGAAGCTCCCATGGTAATGGGGAAGCGTTGATGGCATTGACAATTAACACCATTTTGTCCGTTTTGATTAGCAAAGAACGAGATAATCAAGATTTTCACAAGGTGGACATGTGCTTCGCTCACTTCAAGTCTTGTATTTTTATTCTCTCTATAATAATAGCAAAGATTACCATTTCTTGGATGTGTTAGTTCTTAGGTGAAACGACACAAGAACACGCCTTCTCTTGACATAGAAACTAGTAGATTACCTCATGTTCACTTCAAAAAAAACAACTTATAAACTTACTATGCAGATGTCAATTAAGTCTTAAATTTTTTCAATTTAACCAATTTAATCTCGAACATTTTAGCAATTGCTGACATAGATGTTGGCCATCTCACATGGCATGGGAATGGCCGGTACTGATGGAGACAACTTTTTTGCAATTTTTTTTTATTTTTTCCCTTTTCTTTTCTTTCCTTTCCCCTTGCCTATAACTAGTAAGGGTCATAACTCTCTTGCTTGTGGGTAGCAAGGGCATCCCAACACTCGCCTGTGACCAGCAACCTCTATTGATCATCATTGAGGCCATGGACCAGTGGATGGAAATAGGAAAAAAGAAAAAAAAAAGAAAAAAATGTAAGGTAAGAAAAGGGAACAAATGAAAAGTGCAAATTAAAATCAATTTTTCGTTAGAAAATTGCAAAAATTATTCATGTCAACGTTGATCATGCTACCTGGAATAGCCGGGTTCCATGTTAGCAATTGCCAACCAAAGTTAATTGGAAGAACTATATAGGCAAATCATCTAAAAGCTAAGGACTAAATTGACAAAACATCATAATGTTACTCCTACAAATTAGTTGAATTAACCCTTTTGCACCTTTAGCCCACAAATCCTCATTTGTTCAGCTAACATGGGTATGAAATAAATCAAACAATGATGTGTACATGATATTGCAATAATCTTGCCTACAATTGTAAAATGGTATCTTTAACATTTGGGATCCTATTTGGTCTCCATCCCACATTTTTCGTCGAGTGTCGTTATTGACCTTGAGAAAAAAAAATTATTAAAGGAAAATTTTTTAGTTCATTCCTTACAAGATCAGTTTCAAAATTTGAAAATTTTCAAGTGAATCACAAATCACAAACTCTTTTGAAATAGAAAAAAATTACTAATTTAATTTTAAATCCGTTATAAATATTTCAATATAGTTCTAAACTTTTCAATTAATCCAATGGAAATTTGCAAGTTTTTTGAAGCCAATAAATCTTATAGTAAGATTTATCAATTCTTTTATAAGATTATGCAATTGTTTCCAGAAGAATTGCGAGGGCTAAACAATGTTGTATGAATTATTGATAGTAATTAGGGGTTGGAAAATATGAGTATTGAGTGACTCAAGAGTATTGTGATCTTCCATTCCATCGATTGATCTACTGTTGAATTGTATATGGCTCTTCCTATGAAGTAGGTCTCATTAATCGAACCATGTAAATTCGATATTTGATTGATTTTCTTATTTTGTTTATTTTATTATAGTATCACTTATTTTGCATAACAATATAAAAATATTTTGCAGTGACATGAAAAACGAAAGAAGTGCCTAAATAAGACTTAAGATTTTGGTCAATTGTCAATTGTCAATTGTGGACTTAAATATCTTATTTTGATCAACCGAATTCATAAGATTCTGAACAAATTCCTAATGAGGTTTCGAGCTCCGCCCATGGAGTTCAGGCATAGCAATCGTAAGTGGCAAATGACTAAATGGCCAAAATAAAATTGACGCTGAGTTTGAGACTTTATTGGGACTTTTTATAGCCTTGAATCTCAATTGACCAAAATAAAACCAAGTCCTTGATTAACTATTAACCAAAAGTTTAATTTTGCTTCCGCACTAGGAAAAATTTATCCAATTGGAGATGATTTGTATGGAAATAATTACATGCCCTTACTGTCACGCCCCGACTCTTGAGCTCGCGGCAACCCCTGTTCTCTCGCGGTCATTTAGATGCGACGTCCCAGGACCCGTCGCCGACCATTATTTTTATCTTGTAATTATGCACATGCGGAAGCGAATCACAAACCCCCAGTCAATTGCAAAAGCAGGGATAGCAGGAAAACCCAACAAGAACACATCAAAAGTACTGCTTTATTTATCTACTGATTAACTCTAGGAAGTTTACAAGTACAAGCCCTTACCACGGGCATCTTCCTAACAAGCCAATGAAGCCAACAAGCCAGGGTTAATCTACTCCCTTCAAAGACGGCCACGAACCGTAACACACGTCGATTCTCCATCCTACGGACCTGAAAATTGTTAACCACGACGGGTTGAGATAAACTCAGCAAGTTAAAATCCTAAGCCCCGGTTAGGAACTTCGCTCGCCTCGGGAGTTTAACATACAACCTAATCCATCAAATCAAGCAACACCACTTTAGAGAAAATGACAGCACAAGACACTTTAATAAACCGGTGCAATCACAAGTGACCCTACCTGGCCTTGACACATGCAACTTGCAAAACTGTCACTTAAATCATCACGACATTAAGAGCATACGAATAATCAAAGCATCTCACACAACTTTCCCATGTCTCACAGTCACACATGCTCCGATTATTACGACCACTAGGGCCACGGCACAACCTTATGGTTGGCGGTCTACCGGTCGAAGACCAGGCATCGTCCTCCCTCATGAGGCACGGCGACGTCACGGGCTCTCTCCCATTGACGGCATTCCATAAGGAGCATGGGCTCGGCTTCAACCGCGACTCTACATCTGACCACTGTCAGGCGACCCAATGGTCACGGCACAACCCCGAAGGATTGGCGGTCATCTGGCTCAACCGGGCTATCAACTTTAATTTAACCATGCAACACATCAGCAAACAGTTCATTCTTGTCTTTGCTTTTGCTTGGTCGTGAATGCAACATCGCTCATGCGACATGCCATCTCAGATAACCCACGCATTATGTCATGCGGTATCACTCGACAATTCCAAAATTTCAAATTCCACCAATCAACAATCACGTACATTCCCTAATTCTCGGGAATAACTCAATAAATCAAACATTTTCACTTCCACTTGGTCTTCGATCATGCATTTCATCATTAGTCATGCATATAATTAACAATCGGCACTTCAAGAAAGCACAACAACCAAGAACACAACAATTTGAAACCAAAATTTTCTTCTGTATGAACAGTGCCATGAACAGTACTTTTGTGAACAGTAATCGTGAACAGTGATTGTGAACAGTAATCGTAAACAGTACTATGAACAGTAACTAATCCGAAATTAATAAAATAATATTAAACTTAACCATGGTTACTAAATTTAACCTAACTAAGGTTAATTAACTCAACCATGATTAATAATTAACCATAGTTACTTTAGAACTAACCTTAGTTACTTTAATTAATTAACCTAGGTTACTTTAACACTAACCATGGTCAATTAACTAATCCTCATTAGTCTTAATTAACCAACATAATCAACCAATCAACTTTAATTAATCACAAACATACAAATACACTAATTAACCCCTAAGCAAGATTAACCCCTAAACAAGGATTAGGAAATTAACTTACTTGGATCGGAAATCTGGTGACACCGGCGCGTAAAGGGCGACGAGGGCTACGAGGGGTAAGCTCGGGGACGATAACGGATGACAAACGGTGGTCGAAACGGGCCAAAATGGAAGGGAGCTATTGGGTGGAAATGGCCAAAATGAGCAGCTAATGGCGACCAGGGGTGATCGGCGGTGTGCGGCTGGCTCTCGACTTCCGTGGCTACACTTTGGGCAGTGGTGGCAGCTCCGGCAACGCCGGCAAGGCTGGATTCTGGTGGGAAAACAGAAAACACAGCAAGAAAAGGAAGAAAAAGGAAGAGAAAAGAGAGAGGAAAGGGGGTGGCGGTCCGGTGATGGTTGGGCGGCTCCTTGACGACAGCAAGGCAGCAATGACAGCAGCTAATGGTGGCTGGTTCGCTGGAAACACAGCAGCACAGCTGCTGTTTTTGGAGGAAAACCAGAAAAGAACTCAAGAGGGAGAGGAGAAAGACAAAAGGGAAAAGTGGGGTGGCTGGTGGTGGACGTGAGGAAGAGATGAGGGGGAAGAAAAGTCAACAAAGGGGAGGGAGAAAGGGAAAGAAACGTGCAGAAGAAGAAGGGAGAAAGAAAGCAACAAGCCAAGCAAGAGACCAAGTCCAACTTCTCTTCTAAAACATCACTTCCCCTCATCAATTCATTGACTTTTCTTCTCTTTGTGCTCCAACATTGAATGCCACTTCTAGAAGGGATAAAATGGTAATTTCTCAAAGTATAGTATACCTCACTCTATGCGTACACGGACCAAAAATTTATACGGGCTAGAAGAAAATCGATTCGGGCTCAAATCGAAGGGAAATGGGCTTGAAAAATCTAACGGGCTCAAAGGCTTGAAGTTGGGCTTCCTTGGGCCCACTTGGCTAGCTTGGGCCCACGTGGCCGACTCCTCAAAGGTGCAATGCCCATTAGGCCTCCAATCAGTCCAATTCCTCTTGGTTCCAATTTTTCGGCCCATTAAACCCTTTTTTCTGAAAATTCTCGGCTTATTGAAATTCAGGATGTTACAACTCTTCCCCTCTTAACAAAATTTCGTCCTTGAAATTTGTAAGACTTTTTGCACCCTTAAACTGATGGGGGTATTGATGCCTCATTGCATCCTGTTTTTCCCAATTCGTTCATTCTGTCTCATAATGCTGTCAAACACTTTCAATGCTGCCAAAACTTCTAATCCTGCCCAAACTGTCTTTGGTTCCAAAAGGCTAAGCACTTGTCCACTTTTGCAAAAAAAAAAAAAATGAAAGTTGCAAAAAGTTGGTTTCCCTTTTTTTTTTTTTTTGATACACTAAGCGGCTAACTACCGCTTCAGGGATTCGAAACCCCGATCAGACCAAGCGGCTTCAACCCCGTATACCACTTAGCTAGAAGCGCCGATGGTGCTCAAACTTGCTTTCTTTTTCTATTTAAGGCCAAAGTCCTTATTTGATCTCAATCTCGAAAGATCCAAATATTTAAGGTTCAACTTTCCTTTCTTAACACATCGAGATGTCCCTGTCATAGGCGACACTAAGGGAAAACATGTTTCTCTACTTGAAATTTCAAAGGCCTTAGTCCTTTACTCGCATCACCGTTTTAACAACTTTGCACTGTCCTTGATATCTTCACAACATCTATCAATTGCAAAACCATCTCTAAACCAGTGATCGTCCTTTCTCTGACCTTGTTCCAATAGACTAGAGTTCCACAAACTTGACCATATTTTCGCTATGCCATTTCGATAAAATCTTATCCCACAAGCACTCTCTTTTTGCACAGTGCGTAGTTCAGTTCATTTCTGCCCCTTTTGACATCCTAGAAGCCTGCTAGGAGTTGCTCCTTACTCAGGCACTCTAGCCCCGACGACCACTCCCCGCCCTCGTCAGATCAGTTGTTACGGGCATCTTCGAACTGCACCACTACTAACAAAAGTCCATTTTAGACATGCACCATCTCATAGAGGTATTATCCGCTTTGGCCCGTCCCATACCAAGCCTCACGGTTTTAACCTCGTCTGAGCACTTCAAAGTACAAAACTTCCTCTAGCTCGTCAACCCATGAGCTCGTTTCCACGAGGTCACTTATCGACACTTGAATTCTGATTCATCGAATTTTCGTCAAATCGCTGTCCGAATTCCACAAACCATCGATTTTTCTTTCAACATTCCTTTTACGTCCATTTAATACTTAGTCCAAAATATCACTTCAATCACTTGAAAATTAGTGCAAACCAAATGTCATTTATTGCACTAAAGGTTTTCAGATACTTCTTGAAATTCTTACTAATACCTTGAGAAGAAAATCATCAATAATGCTACTTCACCATTTATCCACCTAACATCAAGGGATAATTAATTCTTAATCCACTGAAGACAAAAATCCATTCCTCAAATCCCTATCTTATTTATCTCCCAAAATAATCCACCTTGGGTAAATTCATATTTTAATCGAATCTAAGACTTCCGAGCAATAAATCATCCACTGAAAATCTTATCAAAGATTATCACCATTTAATAGATCATCACTTATGATCCGATACCTACAACTCCTCAAATCATCCAAATAGAACTTATCTGACTTTCATTAAATCCAATGACCTTAATTGTCGTGACACGTAAGCAACCAATCTTCTTTGTTGCCTTACCACGCAGTCAAATCCCTTATACGACACCTCACTGTAAATCTCATAATCTCAGATACTAGACTAAATCCTCAAAATTGGTGCGGTAATCAGCTTATACTTAAGCTCTTAAAAATTGTGCTCACACTTATTCGTCCATTCAAATTCTTATGTCCTTCATTAACTTTCGCATCAGAGGCGTAACTATCGTAGAGAACTTTTCTACGAATCGTCTATAATAATCTGTCCAACTTAGAAAACTTCGAACCTCTATTACTATCATAAGTCTCGGCCAATTCATGACTACCTTCATCTTGATGGATCCACATAAATTCCTTCGTCCAAAATCACCCGACCAACGAAACAATGCGAGTAAATCCAAACTCACACGTATTAAACTTGGCATACTGTTTATGCTCTTGAATGGTCAATAGCACCACCCTCAAGTGCTATTCGTGTTCCTCTAAATTCCTCAAATATTCCAATATATCATCCATGAGCATGATTCCGAATTTCCAAATATGCCTTAATCACTCAATCCATCAAATCCATAAAAACAACTGGCGTATTAGTTAATCCAAACAACAGTATGGTAATCTTGTAGTGACCAAATTATACACGATATGTTGTCTTCGGTTTATCCTCCTTTTTAATCCTCAACTACTGATAGCCCGTCCTTGGGTCTATCTTGGAACATATCGAAGCTCCTTGAAGTTGGTCAAACAAGTCATCCATCCTTGGTAATGGATACTTGGTCATGACCGTCCCTTGGTTAAGTTACCGATAATCGATGCATAAGTGCAATAATCCATCATTGATTCTTCAACTAACCAATTAACCTTAATTGTCCAATAACCTTAGGAACCTTCATCCAATAAACAAGTTACTTCCAATGACTAATTTCAAAGGGATCGAGATTCCTCCTTAATCCCAGTAAACTCGAAACTAACCCCACCTAATGGGTTAAACTAGATTACCTTCCAATAGCAATCCATTGTGACTCGATACTTAATAATCCTTTCCAACAATCACATCAAAATCGTACATTGCCGAAACAATCAAATCGATCAATTCCTCTTGATCACCAATGACCATCGCATAACCGGAACATGCGGTAGGATGTCTTGCTATAACATCGCACGATCCTTTAACTGGGTCAACATGCTAAGAACCACTTCCAACGATTTCGGTCTTAAATCTCAATGACTTAGCAAAGTATTTAATTATAAACAAATGCGTAGTTCCAAAAACCAATTAACGCATAAGTAGCATGATCACACTAAAAGTTGTACTAGTAGTCACAGCCTGCAAATCCTTTGCCTCCTTCATGATAACTGCATACAATTAATCTTGCGATAAAGGGTGATTGAAGTTGCTCTGCGGAGTATTCTCAGTCAGTTGTCACCTTTATAGTTGTTGAGGTTGCTTCTTTGATGGTTAATGAGACACTTTCTCGTGACGTGACCTTGATAGTTGCACTCAAAAACACATCATTTCTTAACAAAACCCGTTTCCCAAGCCGATAATCAACTTTATAAAATGCAAACCAATCCAGATGCAGCTACTCATTCTGCCATGTCTTTTTTAATTAGTCGGGCTCCCTTGTACCATCCATCATAGTCCTTTAGGTTTAGGGGCACCAACTGATCCTTGATTTCCGTTTTCAAACCATCTCCGACCTTCTGACTCGGTCTACTAGATTCCCAATCATTCTCTATACATACTTCGAGAGCTCTACAAACTTAACCTCCTATTGCACAACTGACAAGCGATTCTGATGAAGTTGCAGGAATTCAGTTACCTTCTGCTCTCATGTGCACTCAAAAAAGTATCATCCGTTGAACGCTTCGACGAAGACACACCACTCGGGGACCGTACCTTTGGGCAAAACTCTTCCTTGTTACTTCCTACTACGTGCCAACGTTACCTTGCAATTGGCACTCTGCCAGGACTATCTTATCTTCCTCTGAGCATACCAACAATGCAAACACTTACTCTAATCCTTCCATCCAGAAGGTTGCGACCTCAGGGTTACTCATCCTAGCGGACTTGGACAACTCAAACTTCAAGAACGATTCAACCGACTTAAGCATCGCCCGATCGTTAATCCCCTTTCCAACCAATGGAACTTAAAAGGCAAGACAGCAGCAACAACGGCGGCAATAGCAACAACAACTTGAATCTAAGCTCACTGCCCTATCTCAATACCTTCCTCAAGGACTCTCGAATTAGGATCGTTCGTCTAATATAATTATCACAGAAACCTTATTTCCAATCCCACAAGGAATTAGAAATCAAGAACGACCCACTTAAAGCCAGAGAATCAAATAAACAAACACAAGCACGGGGTGTTTTCCTAACTAACTATCCCAAAACCCATCGCACCTTATCACTCCATGTATTAACCAGGCTCTGATACCAAAACCGACGGGGTTGTCACGCTCCGACTCTCGAGCATGCGGCCCCTGTTCTCTCGCAGTCATTTAGATACGACGTCTCAGGACGCGTCGCCGACCATTATTTTTATCTTGTAATTATGCACATGCGGAAGCGAATCACAAACCCTCAGTCAATTGCAAAAGCAGGGATAGCAGGAAAACCCATCAAGAACACATTCAAAAGTATTACTTTATTTATCTACTAATTAACCTTAGGAAGTTTACAAGTACAAGCCCTTACCATGGGCATCTTCCTAACAAGCCAATGAGATCAACAAACCAGGGTTAATCTACTCCCTTCAAAGACGGCCATGAACCGTAACACGCGTCGATTCTCCATCCTACGGACCTGAAAATTGTTAACCACGACGGGTTGAGATAAACTCAGCAAGTTAAAGTCTTAAGCCCCGGTTAGGAACTTCGCTCACATCGGGAGTTTAACATACAACCTAATCCATCAAATCAAGCAACACCACTTCAGAGAAAATGACAGCACAAGACAGTTTAATAAACAGGTGCAATCACAGGTGACCCTACCTGGCCTTGACACACGCAACTTGCAGAATTATCACTTAAATCATCACGACATTAAGAGCATGCGAATAATCAGAGCATCTCACACAACTTTCCCATGTCTCACAGTCACACATGCTCCGATTATTACGACCACTAGGGCCACGGCACAACCTTATGGTTGGCGGTCTACCGATCGAAGACCAGGCATCGTCCTCCCCCATGAGGCACGGCGACGTCACGGGCTCTCTCCCATCAACGGCATTCCATAAGAAGCATGGGCCTGGCCTCAACCACGACTCCGCATCTGACCACTGTCAGGCGACCCAATGGTCATGGCACAACCCCAAAGGATTAGCGGTCATCCGGCTCAACCGGGCTATAAACTTTAATCTGACCATGCAACACGTCAGCAAACAGTTCATTTTTGTCTTTTTTTTTGCTTGGTCGTGAATGCAACATCGCTTATGCACTCATGCTCATGCGACATGCCATCTCAGATAACCAACGCATTATGTCATGCGGTATCACTCGACAATTCAAAAATTTCAAATTCCACCAATAAACAATCACGTACATTCCCTAATTCTCGGGAATAACTCAATAAATCAAACACTTTCACTTCCACTCGGTCTTCGATCATGCATTTCATCATTATTCACGCATATAATTAACAATCGGCACTTCAAGAAAGCACAACAACCAAGAACACAACAATTTGAAACCAAAATTTTCTTTTGTATGAACAGTGCCATGAACAGTACTTTGTGAACAGTAATCATGAACAGTAACTAATCCGAAATTAATAAAAAAGTATTAAACTTAACCATGGTTACTAAACTTAACCTAACTAAGGTTAATTAACTCAACCATGATTAATAATTAACTATAGTTACTTTAGAAACTAACTTTAGTTACTTTAATTAATTAACCTAGGTTACTTTAACACTAACCATGGTCAATTAACTAATCCTCATCAGTCTTAATTAACCAACATAATCAACCAATCAACTTTAATTAATCACAAACATACAAATACACTAATTAACCCCTAAGCAAGATTAACCCCTAAACAAGGATTAGGAAATTAACTTACTTGGATCGGAAATCCGGCGACATCGGCGCGTAGAGGGGGACGAGGGCTACGAGGGGTAAGCTCGGGGATGACAAACGGTGGCCGAAACGGGCCAAAACGGAAGAGAGCTATTGGGCAGAAACGGCCAAAATGAGCGGCTAATGGCGACCAGGGGTGGCCGGCGGTGTGCGGTTGGCTCCCTGACTTCCGTGACTATACTTTGGGCAGTGGTGGCGGCTCCGGCAACGCCGGCAAGGTTGGATTCCGGTGGGAAAACAGAAAACACAGCAAGAAAAGGAAGAAAAAGGAAGAGAAAAGAGAGAGGAAAAGGGGTGGCGGTCCGGTGATGGTTGGGCGGCTCCTTGACGACGGCAAGGCAGCAAGGACAGCAGCTAATGGTGGCTGGTTCGGGGGAAACACAGCAGCTGTGCTGCTGTTTTTGGAGGAAAACCAGAAAAGAACTCAAGAGGGAGAGGAGAAAGACAAAAGGGAAAAGTGGGGTGGCTGGTGGTGGACGTGAGGAAGAGATGAGGGGGAAGAAAAGTCAACAAAGGGAGGGAGAAAGGGAAAGAAACGTGCAGAAGAAGAAGGGAGAAAGAAAGCAACAAGCCAAGCAAGAGACCAAGTCCAACTTCTCTTCTAAAACATCACTTCCCCTCATCAATTCCTTGACTTTTCTTCTCTTTGTCCTCCAACATTGAATGCCACTTCTAGAAGGGATAAAATGGTAATTCCTCAAAGTATAGTATACCTCACTCTATGCGTACACGGACCAAAAATTTATACGGGCTAGAAGAAAATCGATTCGGGCTCAAATTGAAGGGAAACGAGCTTGAAAAATCTAACGGGCTCAAAGGCTTGAAGTTGGGCTTCCTTGGGCCCACTTGGTTAGCTTGGGCCCACGTGGTTTGACTCCTCAAAGGCGCAAGGCCCATTGGGCCTCCAATCGGTCAAATTCCTCTTGGTTCCAATTTTTCGGCCCATTAAACCCTTTTTCTGAAAATTCTCGGCTTATCGAAATTCAGGATGTTACAGATTAACTAGTCGGGTGTAGCATCAGGAGGCTTGGTTCAGGATCACAATAGACCCATGTTCATTTCCAATTTGCTGCAAATGGTGTTTCAGGTCCTATTCAAATACTCTAGAGGAGTGAAATGGCAGAAGACCTAAGTCTACTTAATCAAGGAGATAGGGTGACTCCCATCGGGATCCTTAACATTCCTGGTGAGAACTAGGGAATTGCAAATTTGGGAAGGATACTTGATGAGTATGTTGAGAAAAATCTTAGTTTTGATGTTAACAAATCGTTTTATGTATGAAAATTATACATCTTTAGGAAGGAAAGCCACAAGGTGGCATATGCTTTTAAGTCTGCTAGTGGCAAAAGAAAAGGCATAAGGAGTCTCTAAGTCTGTCCGTACCAGACGAAAGATCTTAAGAGACAGAGATTCTAAGTCTAACCGTGCCAGACGGAAAACCTAAGCAGACTTAGAACATTAGACTATAGGATTAAATCACCAATAGTCAAGTATTTCACTTACCTTATTTATATTGATTCTGTTGTATCAAACTGATTGGCAAGATCAATCAACGAACAACTTCCAAAAAAGGATGGAGAACTTATGGAAGCTCAGATTCTGATTGAATGGGCGAACAGAATTCAAGGGGATCTGATCTACCTTCAACGGTAAAAAAAACTTGCCTTATAAAGTCTATCCAAGAAAGGGAAGAATAAACTCTCAAGGAAAGAGCCAACGATCAAGTGTGGCTTGAAGAGTATATAAGGATAGGATAAGACCTAGAAGACTAGATAGAATAAACATACTCTAAAGCTTGATTCTATTCTTCATCAATTGTCTTAAGTGCGTAATTGAGTGAACTGAGTGTATTACCAGAAAGAGTGACTTTATAAGACATATCATCCTCAAGTGTTAACATTCAAGAGTGTGTAATCACTTTTGATCACATAGTGAAATCCAGCCTATTGGCTGATCGCCTGGAAAGTAGACGTAGGCTTGTCTAAAGCCGAACCACTATAAACTGTATTTGCAATCTTCTCTACTCACTCTATTTAATTTCAGTTTATAGATTGCAAAGTGTTTATTTTAACTGCGTGTAAAATTCTTCTACACCTATTCACCCCCCTCTAGGTGTTATTACTAGTTACATCAATTGGTATCAGAGCCCTGTGCTCAGTATTTTGTAGTGTTTATTACTTCTGAGTTAAAGATCATCTATGGCTAGTATCCTTGCACCAGGTCTGATTGAGGGACAGAGCAGCACTTGACCACCATATTTTGATGGTAAATAGTACAATATATGGAAGAACAAGATGAAGGCCTTCCTCAAATCAAAAGATCCGCTGGAATGGGATGTAGTTGAAAAAGAAATTGATCCTAATGTTGAAGCTGGAAAAACCTCAAAGAAAGACGATGGGAAAACAATAGAAACATCAGCTACCATCTCATCAGAAGAACTGATAAAGAGACAAACTATAGACGCTAAGGCTATCTACCCTCTCTACTGTGTTTTATCACCTAATGAATATAATCGAATATCTTCTTGTGATACAGCAAAGGAAGTATGGGATAGACTGCACGTGACCTACGAAGGGATTGATCGTGTTAAGGAGACCAAAGTAAATATTTTACTTGACCAATATGAATCTTTCAAAATGAATCAGGGGGAATCTATAGGAGATATATTCAGTCGATTTACAGAAATTGTAAATGGACTAACATATCAAGGACAGCCTGTTCCTAGATCAATGAAAGTCAACAAGCTTCTAAGAGGATTGTCAAAAGAGTGGAATAATGTGAAGACCTCCATTAGAGAAACACTGCGAATTTCACCTTTGACAGTTGATGAGCTTGTTGGTACCTTGTGGTCCTATGAAGCAAAACAAATGAACGAGGAAGTGGAATCCAGAGGTAAGAAATCCATTGCTCTCAAGTCTAATATTGATTCTGATGATGCAGATTCTGAGGATGAGCTAGACAACGAAGAACTTGCACTGCTAATCAGAAAGGTAAATAAGTTAAACAAGAAAGGTAGAAAGTTCAACAGCAAGAAGCAAAATAGACAGTTTGGACAAAGAAGAATAGAGGATGAGGAAGAATATGTCAAGGATGTTGTCTGTTTCGAATGCAAAAAGAAGGGCCACATAAAGTAGAATTGTCCCAAGCTCAAGAAGAACAAAGGGAAATATGAAAAATACAAGAAGGCTCTGAAAGCTGAAACATGGAGTGACACTAAGGTTGAAGACAGTGAAGATGAATATGGCAACATTTGTCTAATGACACATTCAGAGTCAAACTCTAGAATAGATTCGGAGTCAGACTCAGACTCAGACTCAGACAAAGAAATTAAGGTTAGTCATTTTGATATTCCCACAGAAGTTTCAGATTATATAAATGAGCTGTGTTCTAATTTAAAATCCACTCTGAAAAGGATCTCTGGTTTAAAAAAGGAGAATCACAAATTGAGTAAACAGAATAACTCTTTAAAAGGAAAATTTGATGATCTCAAAAAGGAATTCTCAGAAATAGATGAAAATCGAGATTTTATACTAAATGAGAAAGAATGTCTCAAAAAGGAACTTTTAGAAATAAAGGAAAATCAAGATTTTATACTAAATGAAAAAGAATGTCTAGAAAATGAACTTTTGGGGATGAAGGAAAATCGTGAATTTTTGCAAATTGAGAATGAAACGCTCAAAAAGGAAATTTTAAATATCACTACAAAGTTTTCTAAATGATCGAAAACCCTGCAGCATATACTCTCCATTCAGATTCCTTACTATGATAAGTCAGGACTTGGATTCTATAAAGAAAGTGATTCTTTAATTGATTTTCCTAAGGTCAATGAGAGAATTAAACAGATACCTCCTCGACAATCTTACAAAAATCATTTCAAAAAGAATTTTGTAAGACCTGTTGGTAGCAATTATCTCAAATATTCTAATTGTGGAGAAAAAGAACATTTTGAAAACAAATGTCCTAAAGTCTGGAGACCAATTCAGAAGAAATGGATAGACAAAGCTTATACTACTAACCCTGAAGGACCCAAGAAAATTTGGGTACCAAAGAAAAAATGAGTATATGTGTTGATTGCAGGTGAGTTTTAGAAGCAATAAGAAATGGTACCTGGATAGTGGATGCTCAAGACACATAATTGGAGATTCAAGAATGTTCGTTGGCTTAAAAAAGGTTAAAGAATGAACAGTTTCTTTTGGAGGAAACACAAAGGGAAACATCATTGGGTTAGGAACGATTAACATTGGGAGTCTAGTAATCGACGATGTTTCTCTAGTCAAAGGATTGAATTATAATCTTTTAAGCATTAGCCAGCTATGTGATGCTGGTTTCAGAACTGATTTCAAAGAGAACTTATGTTCTGGGACTAGCAACAACTCGTCTCAATCATTCACTGGACGGAGGCATGGGAACATCTATCTTCTGGATATAAATGAAGACACTCCTAAATACCTAATTCCAGTCCAAGATGAAGTAAATCTCTGGCATCGCAAACTTGGACATGTAAGTATGAAACAAATCTCCAAGCTACTAAGCAAAAAGCTTGTTCGTGGTTTGCCTTCTTTAAGCTATAAGAAGACAGAACTCTGCTCAGCATGCACTCTGGGAAAACAGGTAAGAAGCTCCTTCAAATCTGTAAAACAGGTTACTACTAATCGTGTATTGCAGCTTCTTCATATGGATTTATTTGGACCAACTAGAACTCAGAGCATTGGAGGTAAGAAATACTGTCTTGTAATTATAGATGACTATTCTCGTTTTACATGGGTATTCTTTCTTGCAAATAAAGGGGAAACCTTCTCTTATTTTTCAATATTTGCAAAAAGAGTTCAAAATGAGAAAGGTTACTCTATTTCTAGTATTAAAACAGATCATGGTGGAGAATTTGAAAATCAAGACTTTGAAGATTTTTGTAACAAAAATGGTATTGAGCATATGTTCTCCTCTCCCTACACTCCAGAACAAAATGGAGTTGTAGAAAGAAAAAACAGGTCTTTGCAAGAGATGGCCAGAACTTTGCTTATTGAAAGCAAGGCAGCAACTCGTTTCTGGGTAGAAGCAATTTCCACCTCATGCCATATCATTAATAGAGTATTTCTTAGACCAATTCTTGAGAAAACTCCCTATGAAATTTTCAAAGAAAGAAAACCAATTGTTTCTTATTTTCGCATTTTTGGTTGTCGATACTTTATTCTAAAAAATGCTAACAATCATCCAAGCAAGTTTGAAGAAAGGTCAGATGAAGGTATTTTTCTAGGATACTCAAACACTAGTAAAGCGTACAGAGTGTTCAATAAGAATACTCAGACTGTGGAGGAATCCATGAACGTGAAGTTTTTGGAGCAAGATGATCCCAACCAAAACAAAACACAAATTGAAGATTGAAAACCAACTATTGCTTCTGAGAAATCAACTCTCAACAAAGAAGTTGAATCTTCTCAGAAAACCGTCATAGAGGAAGTTCCAGAACAAAGAACCATTCAATCTGACACCACACAATCACCAGAAGATCCTGATGACAGCGAAGTGCATAACAAAAACTGGAAACATAAATCCAGTCATCCTCAAGAGCTGGTTATTGGAAATATCAATGAAGGAATTTGAACCAGACCGAGGAACAAAAAGGATACAAGTATTGTGGCACTCATCTCTGAAATTGAACCCAAAGGAGTAGACGAAGCTCTTGAAAATGAGAGCTGGATAGAAGCAATGCAAGAAGAACTCCAGCAATTCAAAAGGAATGATATGTGGGAATTGGTTCCCAAACCTAAGGGAAGAACAATCATAGGCACTAAATGGGTCTTCAGGAATAAAATGGATGAACAAGGAAAGGTGACTAGAAACAAGGCAAGACTGGTAACCAAAAGTTATTCACAATAAGAAGGAATAGACTATGATAAAACCTATGCTCCAGCAGCAAGATTAGAAATAATCAGACTATTACTTGCTTATGCTTGTTATCAAAACTTCAAGCTGTTCCAGATGGATGTGAAAAGCACCTTCTTGAATGAATTTATCAAAGAAGAGGTCTATGTACAGCAGCCTCCCTGTTTCGAGGAACCAAGAAAGCCAGACCATGTATATAGACTGAAGAAGGCTCTACATGGTCTGAAACAAGCACCTCGAGCCTGGTATGAACGTTTAAGTAAGTTTCTACTAGACAACAGCTTCAAGAAAGGTATGGTAGAGACAACATTGTTTATCAAAAAGGAAGGTAAGGATATTCTGCTTGTACAAATATATGTAGACAACATTATTTTTGGATCCTCTAATGAATGATTGTGCAAGAACTTCTCAAAGTCTATGTAGGAGGAATTTGAAATGAGCATGATGGGGGAACTCACATTCTTCCTAGGATTTCAGGTTAATCAGTCCAAACATGGAACTTTCATCCATCAAGAAAAATATGCCAAAGACTTAATCAAGAAATTTAAAATGGAGAATTACAAGAAGACTGAAACTCCAATATCAACCTCCATCAAACTAGATCAAGATGAAATGGGAAAGAAAGTTGACCAGAAAACCTACAGAAGCATGATTGGTTCTCTTTTTTATCTTACTGCATCTAGACCAGATATTCTATACAGTGTATATTTATGTGCTCGATTTCAAACGGACCCTAGTGAATCACATCTCATAGCAGTTAAGCACACAATAAAGTACATAGCTACTTATCCACATTTGGGTCTATGGTATCCTAAGGGAATAGACTTTACTTTTCTTGGTTACTCAGATACTGACCTAGCATGATGTAAAGTGGACAGGAAGAGCACGTCTGGAACATGCCAACTATTAGGACAAAAGTTGGTTTCATGGTTCTCTAAAAAGCAGAACATTGTGGCTCTATCTACAGCAGAAGCAGAATACGTTGTTCTTGGAAGTTGTTCATAGATGTTATGGATGAAACAGCAACTTAGGGACTATGGAAAGGAAGAAACCTACACTGAAATAAGATGTGACAATACAAGTGCTATTAACCTCACCAAGAATCCGATCCTACATTCTAGGGCAAAGCACATTAAAATCAAGCATCACTTTATTAGAGATCATGTGTAAAATGGTGATATATTTGTAGAATTTATTGATTCAAAGAATCAATTAGCAGATATCTTCACAAAGCCGTTGGACAAAGGTACATTCGATTCAATTTGTAATAGATTAAATATCATTAATCATTTTGCATAATGTCTTTGAGGACATGATAAAGTCTGGGAAGAAGCTATCTTCTGGATGGACCAAAAGTTTGGATGGACTCATAAGAACTTGATGATATTTTTAGAAGTTAAATTCTAATGCGTAAGTTATTTCTTTATATGATTGAACTTGGTAAGTTTGAATTAGCAAATAATTGTTCTGCATGATTTCGGGAACATGCCTATGTTATCTTGATCTAATTTTATCAAGTTTAATTTTTTTGAATAACTGCCATTTTCAGTTATAATTTTCAAAAAGTCGTGTCTTTTCATTTTATCTCTCTTCAAAAAGCTTTATAATCCCCCCAAAAATCGAGTCTTTCATGCAAGCCTTTTTCTGAAACCCTAAAGAATAAATCATTTTCTCCAAGTTGACCCAAAACCCTCTTCGAACATGGCTTCGAGATCTTTCATGTCCAGATCAATGTCTGTATCTCCATCTCCTCGAAGAAGATCAAACAAGATTGCTGGCCGAGGACCCAGAAATATAGAAGGAGGGCAGATGCATTTCGATCTGATGCAGACCTCTGAAGAATCCCAAAGAGATTCTCAAAATGCATCAGCTCGAAGGAATGCAAGTGAAAATGAAGAGTCTCTGAGGAATTCCCCAACTGAATCTAGGTAGAGAAATGTCTCCAAAAGAGGTACATCTGGATTAACTCTGCCTAAACCTTACAACCCTCATACGGTCTTGAAAATGTATGAGCGTTTAGTGCAAAGAAACGCTACTGAGGATGTCAAACTGCATTACTTGAGACAAAAAGGATATGCAAATGAGTTGCGTCTGGTTCAAGCTATTTAATTTACAAATCAACAGCCTGCACGAAGAGAACGGGCTACTAAAGCCAATAGGGGCAGAGAGAATGTCTAGGGTGAAAAAGAAGATGATAAAAGAATTTATAGAAATTTTGATGTCAAAATGGGGATTGCTGCAGTTGATTGGAACACAATAGGGAAATTGTTCCGGTCTAAAGAGCATAAGGCATTTTATAATAAATTGCTTGATCGAGGAGTAATGAACCATAGAATTGTGGATTTTGACTTTCTAGATGCTGCTGATATAAATCTAAAGAGCTGTTTTGAAAAATTACAGATGGATCGATTCTGCATTGACTCTGCTGCTGTTTATCTAGAATTAACAGCATATTTCTATTCTAATCTGTCTTTCCTATTTCCAGATAAAATGCAGTTTAGTGTGAATGATACTTTCTATGAGGTTAATGCAGATGTCCTAACTGATATCATGAAAGTTGAAAGAGGTCCTTTCAAACCCATTGAAGTCACCTATGAGACTGTGTATAAACATCTCACAAAGTCTGTTAGGGTTAATATCACATACCCCTTTTTAACCTCAGCAAGAACAATTCTGCATAAAATTATCATCAACTGCATTCGACTTAAGGCATCATCAAAGACAGATGTGGCCAAATTTGAAGCAAAACTAATGTGGGCAATTGAAAAGGGAGTTTTGTTCTCACTCCCTCACATTGTTCTTCTACACATGTATAGAACAGTTGCAAAGGACAAATGACAGTTGCCCTATGGAGTTTTGATGACCAGAATCTTTGAACATCTCAAGATTGATATGCCCAGGAGATTCTGCACTACAGTTCTTCCAACAATGGCCATTGGACAGAAGATGATAACCAAAATGAGGCTGAAGGATGTTATGGAGACATGGAAAAGAAAAGAGAAGGAATTGGCTAAGGCATCAACAGCTACAAAGAAAAGAGGAAAGGAAGTGACTGCTGCTAAGCCAAGTTCTAAAAGAAGGAGACAGCTACTGCTGCAGGATGAAGAGGATGAAGAGGAAAGTATTTCTGAAATTCTAGCAAATTTGAGAAAAACTACACAGAGAACGACAGAACCAGAAGCAGAAATGCCTCCACTTGATGCACCATAAGGGAACATTCCTAGTATAGAACCTCAACCTGTAGAAAATGTTGAGTCAAAACCAGAAGAAGAGCCTGAGGATGAAGAAGACCCAGAAGAAGCAGAAGAAGCTGAAGAAGAAGAAGGAGGAGGAGAAGGAGAAGAAGAAAGAGAGGAAGAAGGAAACGAAATGGATGAGAATAATATTCCTGAGGTTGATAACAGGGAAGATGATAGACATCAACAAGGGCAACAAGACTAGATTGAAGCATCAATCCAGGGGGAGCATCCGCCTCAAAATGTTGAAACACATATCCCTGTAGCTTCATCTAATCATGCTGAATCTCATAAAATATTCGACATACTTATGCAAATTAGAGATCAGCAAGTTGCCATGGAAACCTCCTTAAACAAAAGGCTAGAGATTCTAGAGAAGGCCACTCAACAGCGTTTGGAAAGAATGGAAGACGCCATTCTCATCAGGATAACAGAGTCTACCAAGGATATGGAGGATTTCACCCTTGTTCGAACCCCTAAAAAGCCATCTTCAAAATCTTCTTAAACTTATAATCTTCTGGTCTATTTTGTTTGTCGAGTTTTTGGATTTTGCTTACTTCTTTCAAGGTGTTGACTTTTTGACAGTGACAAAAAGAGGGAGAGTAATTGCAAATTTATTGACTATTTGAACATGGATGGATGTTACATATTGCCTGGTTATTGTTAGATGTTGTTTTTTAACATGGATGCCTATCATTTAACTAGTTTGATATTGGTTAGTATTTTGACATGAGCATCATTATATACTTGTCATGTTTTACTAGGATTGCAAGTATGCTCTGCTCAATCATGTTTTATAGGAACAACAAGCCGTATGCAGTTTTACAGGAACAACGAGCCGTTTGCATAAAAAGTTTTGTCACCATCAAAAAGGGGGAGATTGTTGAGAAAACTCCTAGTTTTGATGTTAACAAATCGTTTTATATATGAAAATTATACATCTTTAGGAAGGAAAGCCATAGGGTGGCATATGCTTTTAAGTATGTTGGTGGCAGAAGAAAAGGCATGAGGAGTCTCTGAGTTTATCCGTACCAAACGGAAGATCTGAAGAGACTGAGATTCTGAGTCTGACCGTGCCAGACGAAAAACCTAAGCAGACTCAGAATATTAGACTATAGGATTAGATCACCAACGGTTAAGTATTTCACTTACCTTATTTATATTGATTCTATTATATTAAACTGATTTGCAGGATCAATCAACAAACAACTTCTAAAGAAGAATGGAGAACTTATGGAAGCTCGGATTCTGATTGTATGGGCAAACAGAATCCAAGGGGATCCGATCTACCTTCAACGGTCAAAAAGACTTGCCTTATAAAGTCTGTCCAAGAAAGGGAAGACTAAATTCTCAAGGAAAGAGCCAACGGTCAAGTGTGGCTTTGAAAGTATATAAGGATAGGATGAAACCTAGAAGACTAGATAGGATAAACATATTCCAAAGCTCGATTCTATTCTTCATCAGTTGTCTTAAGTGCGTAATTGAGTGATCTGAGTGTATTACCAGAAAGAGTGACTTTGTGAAACATATCATTACCAAGTGCTAACACTCAAGAGTGTGTAATCACTTTTAATCACATACTGAAATCCAGCCTATTGGCTGATCACCTGGAATGTGGACATAGGCTTGTCTAAAGCCGAACCACTATAAACTGTGTTTGCAATCTTCTCTACTCTCTTTATTTAATTTCAGTTTATAGATTACAAAGTGTTTATTTTAACTGCATGTAAAATTCCTCTACACCTATTCACCTCCTCTAGGTGTTATTACTAGCTACATCAGAGTCATCTAGGCAAAGAGTTGATGTTCGAGGAAATGTCACACCACTACCCACTTTTGAAGTTAGTCGATAAGGGGGCGTTAGTGGATTGCCGGTTACTAGTTCAATCAACATTGAATCAATTCCTATACCAATCCTGGGGTACCAGCTACATAGACTTTAAGGGGGATTAAGAGATGTTGGGGTTCGACTCCCGTCTCCTCCGAGGATGCAAGGACATCAAGCAAATCGGATGTTGAATCCATTGAGAGACCAACAAATGATAGAGCAAGCCGTATGCTTAGTAATGCAATGAATGGGATTAGATGGGAGCATGTCGAGGTCTGTGTACTGCAAGCCATACCTAGATTGGGTTAACAATATCCCATATCCTAGAGGTTACAAGATTCATGAGTTTACCATATTTACCGATGAAGATGATTAGTCGACAGTGGAAAATATTCATAGGTCTACCGCACAATGTGGTGATGTGAAAAATGATGGAAGGATGAAATTAGGTTTATTCCCTCTGTCATTATCAAAAATGGCCTTCACTTGGTACCTTGGCCTTCCCACAAACTCGGTACAAATTGGGAGAAAATGGAAAACAAATTCCATACTCAGTTTCATCACCCAATTCCTGAAGTACCTCTCTTTGATTTGGCTACTATCAAACAATTGAATACCTACTTAGTGGATCAATATATTGCATGCTTTACGAATATAAGGAATCAGTATCTGTTCTTCCTCCTGGAAAAAGAGGTTGCTGAGATGGCTAAAAATGTTTTAAAATTTCACCAGAAGGAGCAACTGGCTAGGCACAAATTTACAAACCTATTCACATTGACTGCTACAGCAACCTAGTATGAAAATCTTTGGAAAGAGAAAGACAAGAAACCATATAGAGACTACAAGAATAATGTAGCGATATATGATCCTGATGAAGATTCAGAGGATGAGAATGCGCAAGATAACGTTGCTGAGATCGTGGTGGCCAAAATGACCCTCGATAAACCATACGTCTTTCAGGCGTTAAAGCTTGCTAGAGTGAAAGAGTCAATCATGGTAAGAGCCAAAGAAACGTAGAGATATTCATTTGATACCAAGTTGGATGAGATATTCTATCTTTTGGTACACGACAGCGTGGTAAGGCTGAGGGAATGTCAAACTATTCTGAGTAAAGAAGAAATAGGCAATAGAAGGTATTGTAAATGACACCATTCTTGGAGCCACAGTACCAATCACTGTAATGTATTTAGAAAGGCACTTCTTGAAGTAATTTGCCAAGGGAAAATCAAATTTGCGGATGAAGGGGATAAAAGGATGGAGATTGATGTCGATCCTTTTCTGCAAATGAATGGAATGGTGCCAACAGCCGCCAAGGGACATTTTGAACAAAGAAAGCTTTGTCAAAGGTGTCAGAGGGAGATTGCCCATAGATATTTCTCAGACAATAAATATGCTTCGATACCAAGAAATCGAAGGGAGTTTGACCAAGGCCATGCGAGTCACTGACAAAGGTATCGGTTCCCAACGTTGGCAGAATCATCGGCATCCTGAACCTGATTTAGGACATCTCGATATTTCTAGCGACCATTTGGACGTCAAAAAGACCCGAGGGCCGGTAGGGGATATTCTACACGTCATGATTTTCAGAGACATCTTGAGAGTCCAGAAGTCGCGATAAGGAAACAAGCAAATAGAGTCTCTTTCAAATGTCTTTACGAGGAAGACATCCTGAGATCGGGACCCTGGGAGAGCTCGATGGTAAGTTCAACTATTATGTCAGGTATACCAGGATACCTAGGCTCAACTAAAATATTTCAAACGCGATTCCTTCGGGATGGGGATTGGATTTCGAATATAAGGATGAGTTTCTGCCTTTACCAAGTCAAGACCAAAGGATGCCCCGAACCATTAAAGTACCCTATGATCCTCCGAAAGAACAATGGTTTATTTGAAGGAAAATTCAAATAACCAACAGCAAGGCCAGAGTTCAGGTCATAAATCCATGCAAGAACACAAAGAAGGAGAAACCAACAAAAGAAGAAAATGCAAGAAATGCAGAAACAAGTTGGAGGTTTGGGATCATCAAAAGGCAAATGTTGTGCTGAGTCGAAGAACCTAGTATGGGTGCGAGAATAAGGCAAGTCTTCCACGGTTAAGGAAGGGCCTATTATTTGCCTAGAAGGTAATTCTGCAGAGATCAAAGCTCCTCCCACAAAAAGAAAGGGAAAAAGAATAAGTCAGAGAATGGCAAATCAAAGAACAATTTCAATAGAGAAAAATCAAAATCCACCTCTTTAATAGGATCTAAAATGGCGCCAGTAAAGTTGCCATTTGAATTTAAAGCCTCGGCAATGAGAGTCGTCCCTATCGAAGAATAAACGTGCAAGATAATGGAGACAGTAAAGGCATAATTTCAATTCACTAATGAAGAAGTGGTGGGAGTTTGAGAAACTCCCAACACACAAAACAAAGCATTTAAAGGCTCTCATGGTGGTTGGAAAGATCAAGGGGCGTCTGATCAATAGAATACTGATGCAGGAGCTACCTTAAACTTCATGCCACATAGATATTTTCAAAAACTAAGGATGAGGAGGAGATAATTTCCACTAATGTGACGTTGTCAGACTTCATAGGAGATATACGAGATGCGGAGGGGGCAGTAGTGGTTGATTTGATGATTGGGTCCAAAACTACTCAGATCACTTTCTTCACAATTGAGGCCGATGTGTCATACAACTTATTGCTGGAAAGGGATTAGATACACAGCAATCAGTCTATTCCCTCCTCTTTTCATTAGGTTTTAGCCTTATAGAATGGTGAAAAGGTGGAATATGTCAGAGCAAACCATGAATCTAGCATTATCTTAGCTGACGTGGTACAGTCAGACGCTCCGGAAGACAACGTGATGTCCATAATGGAACCTCCAAGCACAGATGCCGTTGGACTTGCCTATGGCTGTTTCAAGGAAATTGGGTTTGAATGGATCAGTAAAAAGAGTGAGCTGGCCGGGAAAAAATCCAATATTTTACATGGAAAGAACAACTCGTTATAAGAGCTAGATAAACGGTACTTCTATTGTCTCGCAGAGAATACTAAAAATTCCTTTGGGTTGGTGAATTGCATCGGAAACTTCGAAGAATCCCCACTCGAAGAGGATTTGAAGATTGTTGAGTCGGAGGACCCACTCATCGAAGTTGATATTGGTGATGATAGTGTTATATGCCCTGTGTTTGTAAGCGCCTTGCTGAATAAAGAGTCAAGAGACAACCTGGTGAAAGTATTGCGAAGGTACAGAGGTTGTTTTGCTGGTGAATACCATGAGATTCCAGCGTTAAGTAGAGAGGCGGTCGAACACTGACTTCTCATCAAGTCGAGATGGAAACCTTATAAGCAACCCGTACGGAGGTTCGCGTCTAAAGTCAATGCAAAGATCAAAGAGAAAATAGAAAGATTGTTGAAGGCAGGTTTTATCGAGACCGCTTGGTATGTGGAATGATTCTCTAATATTGCCCCAGTCGAGAAGAAGAATGGGAAGCTGAGAATATACATAAACTTTAGAAACTTGAGCGCAGCAACGCCAAATGATGAATATCAAATGCCGGTTATTGACATGCTTATAAACTCGGCAGTCCACAATGAAATGATGTCCTTAATGGACGCACTTGAGGTATAACCAAATCTTTATCGCAAAACAGGATGTTCATAAAACAACCATTAGATGTCCAGGTGCTATAAAAATGTTTGCATGGAAGGTGATCCATTCGGTTTGAAGAACGCAGGTGCCACCTACCAACACACAATGAATTTTATTTTCCATGATATGATTAGAGATTTCATGGAGGTGTATATTGACGACATCCTCATCAAGTCTATAGAGGTAAGTCATTTAGATTATCTTGATGAATCTTTTATTAGGATGGAGAAATATCAACTAAAGATGAATACTCCCCAGTAATAGGAAAATGCAGTAGAGTTGGGGGATAGACCACTGTATCTTTAGTACAGGTCCCAAGTGAGGCTCTTGTAGGGCCGCCTAGGCTCTTTTGTAAATTTGTAATATTCTCTTATCCCCGTTGTGACTACAATACCCCCTCACTCTGGTGACTTGTTGTCCCGCTGAGTGATTGCCGGTGCCGTGGGTTTTTTTTCTGTACAAGATCTCTTGGTTGAAAGCTTAATATACTTACCTTACCAAAAAAAAAGAAAAAACTGAAGATGAATACTCTTAAATGTGCCGTCGGTATAAGAGCAGGGAATTTTTTTATGTTTCTTGGTCAATAATTGGAGTATAGAAGTTAATGAGAATAAAACTAATGCTATATTAAATTTACCTCCTCCTACTAATAAGCAGCAGTTGCAAATGATAATCGAGAAAGTAAATTTTATTCAAAGATTTATTGCTAATATGCATGTAATATGGAAGATCGATGTTATAAAATATATGCTGACAAGGCCCATAGTGAAAGGTCATGTAGCCAAATGGTCATTCGCATTGTCAGAGTTGGATTTGGTTTATGTACCGATTAAAGCAGTAAAGGGCAAGCGGTGGCTGATTTTATCGCAGAATACTCATGTGTTCAAGTTGAAAAATATACGAGTGAGAGCTATGCACAAGTAGTTCTATAGCTTTTGTACTTCGATGGATTCGCTGGCCGCCTTAAGAATTGGTATCCTGATTGTGTCGCCTCGAGGGCATAAAACAAAGTTCCAGTTCAAATTGGATTTTAAATGTTCCAACAATCAAGCGGAGTGTGAAGCCCTTATAGTCAACCTCTATTTGTTGGTTGATATTGGTGTACAATTCGTCAAGATCATAGGTGATTCGCAGTTGGTCATAAAGCAATTAAGCGGGGAATATCAAGCCTTGAAATGAAAACATTGAATGTTATCAAAAGGCAAAGGAATTATTGTATAAATTCCCTGATTATGAGCTTCTGCATATACCGCGATATCAAAATGTGGAATCCAATGAGCTTACTCAAATGGCATTGGGCTATTGCATTTCAAAAGAACTTGCACATACCATGGTAATCGAGATGAAAACATTGCCACAAATGTCTAAGCATATCCTGATTATGGAAACCAAAAAGAAAAAGAGTGATGACTCGGATCGGAGGATATTAATAATTGAATATCTAAAGAATCCCCAATCATGGGATAAGAAGCCAAGGAAGTAGGTTTCAAAATATGTCCTCCTCGGCAAAGAGCTTTACCAACATACTATAGAAGGAATACTGATGCAATGTTTGGATCGGAAAGAAGCAGCTTTGGCAATAGCCGAGTTCATGAGGGGATCTATGGAGCTTATCAAGTCAGTATTAAAATGTAGTGGTTATGGTGATGTCATGGATATTTTTGGCCCACAATAAGTCAAGATTGTATGGACTACGCGAGAGGGTGTAAAGCTTGCCAAGTGTATGGCCCGATTCAACATGTCTTGGCCACCTTACTGAAGCCAATAATGAAGCCATAGTTGTTTAGGGGTTGAGAAATAGACATCATCTTCGACCAAAAAACATGGTTGTAAGTATAGCCCGAGTGTAAAACTTGGCACAAGGGGACACTTAAGTACCTAAAGTTACAAAAAGTACATTTAAGCGTCATTTTTCAAAACAAGTAGATCACTTTAGTGCCAAGTTGTTAGAATTCTCCTGAAAATCCTATGTGGCAATTTTTTATTAATTTTCTTGCCTACGTGGCTCGTTAGAAATTGAGTCGATGAAAAATTAGCCAAAACCACGTCATTTTGCACTGACGTGAATTTTAAAAATTATTAATTAAATAATTAAAAATAATTAAAAATATATATTATCATTATAAAATTAATTAATTTAAAAATAAAAAATAAAATAGGGGGAAGGGGGATCCGGCGAGGGCTGTGCAGCCCTCACTGGCGGTGGCGATGGTAGTGCCAGCGAGGGCTGCACAACCCTCACCGGATCCCCTTCCTCTCTTTTTTTTTTTTTTTTAATAAAATTGATTTTAAAAAAAAAAAATTAGTCTAACTTGGCAATTTTTTTTTGGTTAAAATTACCACGTGGATTTTTTATTTTGAAAAAAATGCTCCGTCAGTAAATGAAGTTGCCGGAAAATAGACATATGACAATTTGGCAGGAATTTTTCGCCGTTGGCACTTCACTGATCCATTTTGCTCCGATTTTGGCACTAAAGTAACTTTTGGTACTTAAATATCCCCGTGTCAAGTTTTAGCACTCCAAGAGTCCGTACGTCAAAAAAACATGCATATATATATTGCTCCCTATCGACTACTTCACTAAGAGGGTGGAACTGCGTCATATAAAAGCATTACTCAGAAGAAAGTTAAAACAGTTCATCGAGAAGCATATCATACATCATTTTGGGATTCCTGAAACTATCACAACTGATCAAGGGACCGTCTTTACTAGTGCCGAAGTGCTTGACTTTGTAGAGTCGCAGGGGATAAAAATGATCCACTCAACACCCTACTATGCACAGGCCAATAGGCAGGTAGAGGCGCCCAACAAGATCAATATCAATTTGATAAAAAAACACCTTGATGAGAATACAAGAGAATGGGAATCTACTTTGTCGACTGTATTATAGTTTTATCGCATGTTGAAGAGATCAGCAACGGGAACAAGCCCGTACTTGTTGACATGCGGTCAAGAAGCGGTGTTATCATTGGAAATCAAAGCATAGTCATTGAGAATACGGCTCCAAAGTGAGATATTACCAGAAGACTACAATGAAGCGACGTATATGTAGCTAGATGAACTAGACGAGGTGAGATCTATAGCGTTGGACCATGTGATTGCCCAAAAGAAAAGAGTGGCTAGATCTTACAGCAAGCAT